>BTHF01000190.1:27500-39343 GCA_033242345.1 Citrus unshiu
ATTGTTACTTTTAAAAAAAAATGCTTGCTGAAAATGAAAATCAAAGAAAGAAGGTCCATTTTCCCACGTAGTTCGTTGGTCAAACCAATGATTCTCTTCTCAAAGTAATAGAGAGATCTAGTTAGACTTCTATCAATGCAATGAAAGAACCCTCCCTTCCTATTTGTTTTTCCTGTCAGATAGAAAGGAAATTAGACCCCAAAGAGCCCTTCTTTACCCCTTTAGGGGGGTGGGGGTGAAGGGTGGGGTTTACATACAACCGAGGCAAAATGGTTTATGATTGAATCTCAGAGGCATTCTTATCATTTGGTAGATCCAAGTCCATGGCCTATTTCGGGTTCACTCGGAGCTTTGGCAACCACCGTAGGAGGTGTGATGTACATGCACTCATTTCAAGGGGGTGCAACACTTCTCAGTTTGGGCCTCATATTTATCCTATATACCATGTTCGTATGGTGGCGCGATGTTCTACGTGAATCCACGTTAGAAGGACATCATACCAAAGTCGTACAATTAGGACTTCGATACGGTTTTATTCTGTTCATCGTATCGGAGGTTATGCTCTTTTTTGCTTTTTTTTGGGCTTTTTTTCATTCTTCTTTGGCACCTACGGTAGAGATCGGAGGTATTTGGCCCCCAAAAGGGATTTG
Source organism: Citrus unshiu (assembly GCA_033242345.1). Classification (NCBI taxonomy): domain Eukaryota; kingdom Viridiplantae; phylum Streptophyta; class Magnoliopsida; order Sapindales; family Rutaceae; genus Citrus; species Citrus unshiu. The sequence continues at coordinate 28,151 of BTHF01000190.1, forward strand.
GGTTTTAGATCCTTGGGAAATCCCTTTTCTTAATACCCTTATTCTCCTTTCATCCGGAGCTGCCGTAACTTGGGCTCATCATGCTATACTCGCGGGGAAGGAAAAACGAGCAGTTTATGCTTTAGTAGCTACCGTTTTACTGGCTCTAGTATTCACCGGCTTTCAAGGAATGGAATATTATCAAGCACCCTTCACTATTTCGGATAGTATTTATGGTTCTACCTTTTACTTAGCAACTGGCTTTCATGGTTTTCATGTGATTATAGGTACTCTTTTTTTGATCATATGTGGTATTCGCCAATATCTTGGTCATCTGACCAAGGAGCATCACGTTGGCTTTGAAGCAGCTGCATGGTACTGGCATTTTGTAGACGTGGTTTGGTTATTCCTATTTGTCTCTATCTATTGGTGGGGAGGTATATGAAGGAAGGAAAGAGTGGATTGAGGAATGAAAGCTCGAAGACAAAGAGAATCGGGCTTTTCCAAAGAATTACTGCAGCTTTACTACTCCCTTTGATTATCATATACAAAAAAGTCTCTTCCACTTTCCTACTAAATCTCTCTTTATTCTGGCACATCAATGAAGGGATCGAAGAGATTATGGCAGATTATGTTCACCAAGAAATGACTCGAAATTGGATCTTGATCTATTTGAGATTGTTCCTTTTAATCGTAATCAAAGATGTTTTCTTGTCTCTCGTTTCTTTTCTGAACAAATCGAAGAACCTAATGGATCGAACTGAACTCATCCTTGGCTGCTACGAAAGATATCGGCCTTTAGAGATAGGGGCGAGTACTAAAACTAAACTAGCTCCTAAGTCAAGTACGGAACGAGTCTTGTCTTCAAGCCGAACTGCCTGAGCTGCCTGGCTTTCCAAGACCTGTAGTTAACCCTGCTTAAAAACGTGAGCAGCTTCAGTTAGAAGTTCCGCTCGAGTGAACACGGCTTTTTACTTACTATTAGATTCTATATAGGTAGGGGCTTCCTTCCTCCTTCGCCTTCGGCTTTCGATGAACTCAGTCTTCCGCCTTTGGCTTCTGCCTTGCCCTAAGTAGGTACCTTAGTTGACAATCTAACCCTTGCTTTTCTTTAGCTAAGGAATGCCAGCTACCTGACTGAGCTGCCCTAGCTACAAGAGATGCAACAGCTGCAAGCCGAGCTGCCCTACCAGAAGAGCTAGCTGACCCGGAGATACAACTTAGCAACTAGTCTATTCGCACCCCCTCTATAGGGCTCCCTAATCCCACTGGGTTAATCTCTAACAACCACAAGCCGTTGAACTCGAGCTTCTAACTCGGCATTCTATGTTGCCTGACCTTAATCCACTTACAGAATTTGAAGGAACCGTCACTGTTCTCCTTTAAAAAGAAGTCAGATGGTCAATATAGAGGGAGCTACTAAAGCACCCCCTTTACCTAATAGAGCACTAAAGCCAATTCCATACCTACCTTCTCTTGGATCCCTTCATGTAATTAGCCTTAACGGCCTAAAGGTGTACTAAGTGAGTGGAGTACCGGCGGCGTACGTTAGTTCTCTCTTTCAAGCGGAAAGGCAGGAACTAGAATCGAATCTGGATTTATAACTATCGCAAGGCAAGCCGAGCTACCCGAACTGCCTGAGCTGCCAGAACGAGCCGAGCTAATAGAGCTAAACTGCCTACTTGTCCGAAGGCAAGGCTGCTACCAGGAGAGATTTTAGACAACTAAGCAACTAGTCTTAACCCTTCCTCCCCTATCTTTTAAAGCTTCTTCTTCAAAGGAAGCCTCCACTAGCTAAAGGAAGCTAACTGGGTTGGTTTGGCCGAACCTAGCCGCAAGACAAGACTGAGATAGAAGTTGTATCTTAAACCGACTGACCGACGGGGAAGGAGATATTAGGAGAAAGCTACTTACTATCCACTTGCTAGGCCACGGAACCTGCTAACAAAAACAACGTTAGCTGCGTGAAGTGGAGTACGCATCTTATTTCTTTCAAGCGACCAGCCCAGCCCTTATTGCGCAACTCAACTCTCGCCTTATTGCGTTGCGGCATTCACTCGAGCTAGGAAGCCAGCTAGTCGTACTAACAGCTTGAAGTCGTGTCTTGAAGGCTTGCCCCCGCCCCCCAACCTAGGAACAACACTAAGACGTTTCGTTTCCATTTTTTTGGTTAAAAGCATCGCATAGTATAGTGATAGTGCCCGGTCCGCAGCTGCGGAGTCCGCCTTCCCTTGAAAACACCTCCCAGACCAGAGGGGAGGGTTATAGTACAGATGTACGCTAAGGAATATTATTAGTAAGACAGACGTATAAAGTGCATATGTACTATAGCTGCAAAAGAAAATAGATCCTTGTTCGGGTGTTCTGGTGGTGTCCCCGTCTGGTCTACTATCGTCTTTTCACCGCCGCTAGACTACTTTGGCCCACCAAATGGCACAACCACAGTAGCTGGCTTGGCTCCCTCTTGCTCTGGTCTACACTCCCCTTGTGAGTCGCCACCCTCATGTACTACTCTACTATAAACAAACAGAACTACTACAGATAGACTAGAACATTTCTTATGTCAAACCATTCGATTGAATGCAATCTCTGATGTCAATGACACGAAAAAGGGATATATACAATGAATGGAATATACTGCTAGAGTATTTGAAAGCATCTGCAAAGCCAACAACGGGCACAGTCGATCGTAGATCCCACATGATGCCTTGTACCCTCACCCAACCTTGTCTCTCGCTTGTCGACTTGAGTCGAGCTCACTTTCGATCGAGGACTACCGGTTAAAAGTGTTTGTAGCGTCAATTCCTTTCGGTGTACATCTCACCCAAAACAAAATACCAGGAAACATAAGCTGTCAGCTCATATCTATCTCTGCTCCTCGATCGAACAAAAGCCGTTTGATCCTATATAGCCTGGACCCGCGTACTCATCGTGGTCGTCCCTCAGCCTCCCGCACCCATATTCCTAACCATCCCTGGGAGGAGAATAAGGATAGCTAGTCACGGACGATTTTCTCACCTACATGGTATACGAATCCAAGACTTCCTAGCTAGAGGCTAGACGGTATCAAACCACGGGACAGGGAAAAAAGAGCAGCTTTCTAGGTTCTGCCATTGTAGGGTCAAAAATAATAATCAAAAACGAAATAGAAGCGGGTTCATTACGCCTGATTCGCCAAAGTACCACTGCCACCAGGGCTGACATCCTCCTATCGCCTACTAGCTGCATGCGTTAGATACCTACTGCTTCTATCGATGGAAAGACCGAAGCACGTCTCCCTATAGCTTTGACTGCCAGAGGTTGGGAAGAAGGGAGGTGACTGGGCCCTATCACAAAATGAGCAAGTTAGCGACTTGTCAAAGCTTGGTGGCAGGTTTTGTCGGAAGAAGAATGTTTTTCAGCGGGAGTCTCATCTCAGGTTGAGGGGTGGCTGGTTCAGTCGCTTTCTCGAATGGAAATTTCGAGCCGTTTCGCTTACCTTGCATACTACAGGAATGACTACATCAGAAACAGAAGATCTGACTAATAAAGTCTTAGTATTGGTGATACATACCTTGCAGCCTTCCCTTGATTCAAGACCTAACGGTCCAGTCTACCGGTTAAATCATTTATAATTACTTTTGGGTTCTCAGTGAGCCTATGCCCCCTCCTATACTACCAGCTTCAGGTCGAATAATAAAACTACTTCACCTCCGAGAGGTGGAACTCATAGTTTGTGCCATTGATTGGTATATAAGACTCAGGCTCTGACCCACTTGAATAGAAGAGAAGACTAAACCTCGAGAAGTCTATTATTTTCACTCTGCATATGTCACTGCCCTCTCTGCTGGGAATTAGATCCTACTCTTTGTCTCCCCTTTTCACAGAAAATGGAGAGCAAAATGGATCGATTTATCGGATCCTAGGTCGGGACCAAGGGGCGTAGCTGCTATTTCACCGGGAGTGAATCTAGCTAGGGCGATTTTCCACTAATTCGAATCTCCTGACCCAGGCGTAGATCGGAGATTGTCTAAATGGTAATAAGGAAGTGGCAGCAGTCCTCTCATATCATATAAAAGAGAAAGAAGTTCTGCTTGTTCTCTCTTTTCCCGAGTCAGATTACATTCAAATCGTTATTTTAAATGTCAAGATTGGCTTGGTCGTCGTCACACCACTCGCTGATGCAGATCTGGGAGGCTGGGTCGGCTAGCATTGAATACGAATAAGCTCTTCTTTCATTCCTCTTGAAAAAATGCTTTCCCTTGGCTTCGGTGCCAGCTAGGACTGGTAGCATGCTTAATGGTAGCATGGCCTTCTTTCTCTTGGATTCGGAATGGGAGCTGCACGTTAGCACTTTACTTTATGACTTTACTTTCTTACTTTTCCGGCATAAGAGGTCTTTTCTCTTTACTGTCCCGGTCCTGTCTCTTTGCTGTTTTAGCGGAATAAGCAGTCTTGGTGCTTTGGGCGTGACACTAGTCTGACTGTGCTTTCCTAGCTATTCTTGATCTGATCTTGCCAGGAAGAAGGGCATCCAACAGACAGAGTGATGCTTCTGTCATATATTATGATAGTCTATTTTTTCATTTTTTAGGAATCCGTATAAATAGACTGTTTGGCTTAGTGTTCGTATCAAACTCTAAAAAGAGGTTGTTTTCTTGCAATTGAATCAAAAGGAACTGTTCATACGGGAGTGCAGCCAGCCTATCCATCATAACATAATATAGGAAAGTACGCCCTCTCCCTTGTCAACTCCGAACGAATGCTTAGTTAGCCGTGAATGAGAACTCTTGTTGCTTGTTGGCCGGTAGCTCCATGTAAGGTTAGCTCGAAAGCGAGTTCTTACTCTTTGACCTGAGGGGAAGAAAGCTCGAAGAGCTTCCCTGGGGTGAGGTTGACCTTCTTTCTGCGGTACGGCTATTAATCTTATTAGAGTCAGTAGCTGGGAATCTCTTCTTCCGCCTATTAGCGGTGTGACTGTGACTTTCTTATTGAGAAGACTGCTTTCCTTTGAAAGAGCTGTGGGCATAGCTAAACTTTCTCAAATGCGGGATTTCCTATTTCCTCTTGATGCGGTAGAAGAAGTCTAGTCTAGGTCATTTCTTTTGCTAGAGAATATGTTGTTGTCCGGCATACCCCCCCGAGATGAAAATGAAAAACGATAAATAAAATACTACCTGCTTTCCTTTCGGTCAGCTGCCCCTCAACCGCGTTAGGGGTGTCTTGGTATTGGATCAGCTCTTCTGTTACCAGAAACTACAAATAGGGGAGCGCGATTTGGTGGCGAAGAAGAGCGTTCTGTGCCTCAAGTTCCGCTATTTGCTCTTCCAGCCTGACGTACTCTTGGAACTGAGCCAACCCCTCCAGCCGGGGAGCCAACTCGGTCTGTTGTCGTTCCCAAACGATCCGAAACGCATCCGACTGGAGAACATCCCAATAGAACCGAGACTGCGCCCCGTCGGCGTAAAACGACATAAGTAGCTCTGAGAGGCGGGGCTGGTTAAAGTCCATACCCATTAGTTCAAAGTATGTCCGAATAACCAAATCCACATCTCGTGGTGGTATATATAGAATCGAAGGTGCATCTTGATAGAAGAGACATTGGTACTGATTGATTATTTCATTCTGTATCCAGGAGCAGCACTCGATCTTTAAAATGGAGTGCAGGAACACCTCCCTTTGGCCGGCAGGACAAGAGACTAAACCTTCTGTTACAAAACGGAGCCATTCAACATCCTGCCCTGGCTGCGTTAGGAAATACTGGAGAAGCTCACGATCTACAGGGAATTGGGATAAGGCAACGGGAATGGTATGCGCACAAATCGTTAGCTGTCAAAGCGGTCAATGTACTTCACCGTACAGACAACAGTCTTGCATCCCTCCACCTCAGGACATGAGGTCCATATAATATATATATATCGGCCTGGCCAGCAACAGGAATCCCTATTCCGACCAACCCGGGAGAAGAGTTATACGCCTCTCTCAGTACAGGCAAGCCGTAGGGACTTTTAGTCGTTCGTGTCCGAATAGCATAGATGATTCGAACGGATAGCCACAATCCCAGGTCGTTGAAACGTAGATGATGATAAAGTCACCCTCTTGGAATAAAAGAGAAGAAGATCTGATGGTTCAGCTATCTCTTCTCCCTATCCCGCGGATAGTTGACTACGTGAAGCTAGTAATACAGTTCCATTCGGGGCCGGGGCCGACCACCTGTCTTTGACCGACTCGCTCCGGGATAGAGCACATTTGAAACCTGCCTCTGGAACAAAAGATTTTTATTGAAAGACATGTCCAGCCGACGAAAAAGATGTTTTAAGGGCCCTTACTGTCCATTCCACGAGAAAAAAGGGACTATAGGCATAGTTAACCTGGCTCAGGGGCCCGGGTTGTCGGGTCAGAAAGGCGCGTAGCTCGCTCTACCGTTAATGATTGATCCACCAGACGCGGCTGCTCACTAACAACCGATTCCTTAATAACGAGGTAGCCATAGGGGAAAGTGGCTGGATCGAATCCATGGCTAGCATGGGTTCAAGCATCTAATCTGTTTTGGTAATGCGGAATTGATCAACAATCGGATTAGGGATAAGTACATGATGAAAAATGAGAAGCGCTTAAGCAATATAAGAGTTTTCTTAACTCTATGATCGCCTTCGGTCCTTCAATAGAAAAAGTATATGCCAATTTTTATTTTACACGGCTGCTTCCTTGAAAGCCATCACTGCTTCTGCCTTGAAGGAATAAGAGAAAGATTTTCGATTTGCTTTTCAGTCGGTATGGTGCACGGGCCATCGGTCACGGAGTAGATCCGCAAGTATTTGAATCTTATGATCAGGTCGATTCATGCAGGAAAATCCGCTTTTTTATAAGATCAAGCTTCCCCGCCCGCCCAGGTGTCCTTGTACCCGTTTGAGTTCCCGGAGGTTAGTTGGTGGTTTCATTTCAAGGATGACTTTAGTTTTGGCTGAGTCAACTGTGATTCCATCTCTTGTAATAAAAAACCCAAAAACTTTCCCGTTACTACCGCCAGAAAGCTTTTGAGGGCCTCATGTTGTGCTTTCGAAGTATCTTGAAGACCCCTCGTAGATCTGCGAGGTGATCCACGTAACACTCTACTGTTTTATGTTGTTGATCTCGAAATATCTGCATCATAGCCCCTTTTCTAGTAAGGTAGGTAGCACTAGCATTTTTGAGACCGAATGGCATCACTGTATAGCAGTACGTACCGAATTGAGTTCTAAAGGACGTGTGCCTTTCGTCGTCTAGATCAATTTCTATTTGGTTATACCCAGACAAGCCCTCTATGAAAGAAAGATGTTCATATCCACGGGTATTATTTATCATGATTTCCGTGATCGGCGGAGGAAATTCGTCCTTAGGGAATGCGTTATTCGGGTCTCTGAAGTCAATGCAAACCCGAATCTGCCCGTTCTTCTTGGTCACTGAGGCAATGTTTGCCAACCAATCGGGATCTTTCTCTTCTCTTATGAGACCCACATCTTTGAATTTCTTAACTTTTTTCTCAATCTTCTTCATGAGGAGTGGATGAAAGCGTCGTTGTGCTTGCTCGATGGGCTTAGCCTCTGGTTTGATATTAAGCCTGTGGACGGCGATTTCAGGGTCTAGCCCAGGCATCTCAGCCTAACTCCAGGCCAAATATGCCCAAGTATTCATTCGTTAAGGAGCTGGACGTATTGTTCAGCTTCCTATGAAGCTAGGCTAGCACTTAGGAAGATTGGACGAGGGTGGCAGGGGCACATCTGGTGGTATCGTATATAAGAGAGAGCTTCTTTTAAGAATGATCTGAAACTCAAAATTGAATAAGAGAAGAAAGAAAGTAGCCTAGTTCAGATGAAAAGGTATGCCACAATGCTATCCGAGTTCACAGGTGTCGTTCCGTCTACTTTTCTTTCCAAACTTTTTCAAAATTCAGTTAGTGCGAAATCAACCTATCAATTGGTAGAGTACAAGATCGAAAAGAACCCTATAGGCAGGCAGGCTAAAAGCGCTGTCCGTCTTCATGGCCTCAATAAGACTCAGTATTGTACTGGCCGAATCCGTTTCGCAGCACGGAGTATACCTCAATCTCCGTTAGTTCCGTTTCGGCTTTTTCCCCAATTTCCCACTCCTTCTGTGAGGCAAAACCTCACCGCACTACACTACACTTCGACACAAGAGAAGAGGACCGGGCGCTTTGCTTGTATCTCCGGGATACGAATTGGCGGTCTTTCTTTACGAGCACTAGGACGTAGTACTAACTATGGATCAACTCATTGCGGATTTCGTTTCTAGGATGGGTTTGGCTCTGCCTGTAGCTATTCTTGTAGCCGTTAGGGCTGGCCATCAAATGAATAGTCTTGATATGGAAACAAAGGGAACTGGTGTAACGATAGATGTAGTTAAGGAGAAAGTTGTGAACCAACTTGAAATTCTTTTGAGAGTTTATAGAGATACTACTGGAGATGTTCACTTCCCGACAGAAGTAAATCTCCAAGAGGTAAGCGCACGTCTATTTTTTGTAGACGAGAGAGTAAGCCTTCTACACAATATTTATTGTGATCTTATTTCTCAGGGAACACAAAGTGAATACTTTCTCCAAGTTATACAATTTCTTGGAGGGTAGTCTTTTTTTGATCGTTATCGACGAGAGCATTCAATTCCCGGAAGTAGTTTTCACCAAAGGCGACAACGAGGCCCCCTAGCGATAGGGGGGAAAGAAGAGTGGGTATGTGGGCTTCTTTCGCTTGAGTTGTTTCAGTGTGCCGTCGTTGAAGGTGTTCAGTAATCGGATGCTATCGAAGAAAATGAATGAAATAGGCATAATTTCTCTCAAAGCAGCTCCGCCTTCATAAAGTATTATTTTATTGCACTAGCATTCCAATGCAACAACGAAGGAAAAGGATTTCTATTACTCACGAGATGGCATGAGCTTGTTCGGAAGCTAATGTCGGTGAATCAGGGATAATCGTCTTAAGACTGGGAATTGACAATAACAAGAATAGGTCCTTTAGTAAAAGCTCAATCCCAACTCTCTTATCTGGTGCAGAACCTACCCTAGAGCTATTGTTCATCTAAAATTGAGCTGCAGTTCTTCTTGAAAACCTAGCTAGGGGATTGGATTCCGCTCTATCAATTCCGTAACTCTTATCTTATCTACGATAGGAGCAAACGGAACTTCTTCAAAAGGAGAAAAGAAAGATCATATCGGCAAGAGCAAGTAAAGTCTGACCGGAAGCCAGTCTCGGCTGCATTATCTTCCTACCGATGTCATACTATACTCTATTATGACCTGAGGGTGACTGAACTACCTGCACGCCCCGAAGTCACTTCTCCTCTCTTCCCTCTCGGCAGGGAACTTTCGCTACGCTAGTAAATGACCCAGACATGGGGCTTGGTATGATAAGTTTTATAGCTTTCTAATCAGTAAAGGTAAAGGCTTTCTTATGAGCCGTCGTGATTCCTCGTTATTTATTCAAACGAACAGTTTGCGAACTCATATTATTGCGGTTTATTAGGATGATTTTATTCTAACTGGCAGTGATACCTCTTATATCTCCACTGCTGTTAACTCTGTTTGTCAACACATGCTATCTCCTACAGATGACCACTTTACTGCAGTAAAACGTATCTTGCCTTATCTCAAAGGGACTGTTAGACTTGGTATTCAGTTCACTAGAGGACCTTTCACTCTTACTGCCTATTCAGACGCTGATTGGGCAGGTGATACTTGTGATCGCAAGTCTCACATGTGAACGAAATAGAGAGGTAAGATTGTGAAGTAACGCCTGAGGCACATGAATAAAGTTTGCATGAATCTAACACTTTTGGGACTTTTTCACGTACTGATGGCAATCGTTCTCCTCTTTTCATTGCCCTATTGAGTAAGGGTCGGTGTTTGCAAAAATAAAAATGTCGAGCCAGTAGTGAGAATGGGGGAGCTGGACACTAGTTGTGCTAGTGGAATGCCCTAGTCAGCCCGAACCGTTTTGCGGTTCTAGAGGACCCTGAACAATAAGAGGGAAAGATGCCGGATCTGGACACTTCAGAACAGGAAGAGATTGCTCAGGATGAGTGTCTGGGTAACAAAGCCGAGAAGGGTGTAGTCAAGGTAATTTTATTTCGAAGAGCCCGGAATGGAAGAGAGTAAGCTTAGTGCCGAAAGGAACAAGCAACTCCTGAGCTATTAAAACAAGAACTATTTCACTCGGGCTACTTTTCTTATCGGGCAAGTTGCCACCCGTTTGTTCAATACCCGAACTCTAGTAAGTAGCTTAATCTCTCGAGAAGAACCATCCCTACCGGATCGGACATGTAACCAGTCTTCTCCGCTTGAGAGGGAAAGACGGCTGCTCTGTGAACAACCCCTAGTTGCTGGTCCTGCTCCAGCTGCTGTCTGAACTGCCACCTCTGCTCCAATACATAAGCTCCAGCTGAAGTGTAGCAGCTCCGTCCCATTCATCACTGCTTTCTGTTAAAAAATAAAAGAGCAGCTCCTCTCCGATGCTATTTACCGTGAAATCGGGCTTCCTTCCTTTCCAGATCTTCCCCCTGCCCTTCCAAAAGAGCAATGCGTAGTCACAGGATCAACCTCCGACTTGAAAGACTTGGATGGCGCGCCTCCTTTGTGTGCTTTCGCCCTCTCAACATTGCCGCCCTCAGATCTAACGGATATAGTTTCCTTAAAAGCGGGGCCAGTCCATTTAAACGCAAGATACTACCTAACGTTGGAGGACATAGGCGGAGCAGTCTCTTTCGGGCTTTCTCGTAAATAAGGTAAGATTGGTTTCAACTAGCATATGGGTGAGCTCTCCTGCCGATAATACCATAGGTGGGATCATAAGCTGGATAAGAGGAGCCTAACATCAAATGACTGGGGATCCTTCAAAAGAGGACGCAACCAGCATAATCACACATGAGTAGCTATAGCCTTACCTTATAGTATAGGCGGGAGGACCCGGGAGCAAAGTTGGTTTAAGTTATAGCGTAGATGAGAGATCGCCGATTAGGTCCCTATTACCAGCATTTATTATAACCATTGCTAATATTATGGTGCCAGTCTTCATTATATAACCACTGAAGAAGAGTTCATGCCTACTTAAACATCTTATTGGTTTGCCGGTTTGACCCTGCTAGATTTCTAAATTAGATAGAGGAGTGCATGACTACACCTTGGTTCTCAATCACTGTTAATGGTCTTCCTTATTGGTGGGTACTTTGAAGGCAAAAGGGGGATCA
>BTHF01000191.1:0-39230 GCA_033242345.1 Citrus unshiu
GCGAAGTTCGTCTGCTGGACTCGGAAAGAACCCAGACTTTGCGGTAGGCCTCCGTGTGCCAAAAATAGGCCACGGGCACAGCCGCGCCCTAAAATGAGCTCCCGAAGGTCGGGGTTCCAACACCCCCCAGCGGAAAATTGGCCAAAAAACGTGTGGGCTATAGCCTTGGTGGGGGGCGTGGGCGAAGTTCGTCCGCCGGACTCGGAATGGCCCCCAGACTTTGCGGGCGGCCTCCGTGTGCAAAAAATAGGCCACGGCACAGCCGCGCCCAAAAATGAGCGCCGAAGGTCGGGGCGCCAACACCCCCCAGCGGAAAAATGGCCAAAAAACGGGTGGGCTATAGCCTTGGAGGGGGGCGTGGGCGAAGTTCGTCCGCCGGACTCGGAATGGCCCCAGACTTTGCGGGCGGCCTCCGTGCGCCAAAAATAATCCACGGGCACAGCCGCGCCCAAAAACGAGCGCCCGAAGGTCGGGGCGCCAACACCCCCCAGCGGAAAATTGGCCGAAAAACGGGTGGCCTATAGCCTTGGTGGGGGGCGTGGGCGGAAGTTCGTCTGCCGGACTCGGAATGGCCCCAGACTTTACGGGCGGCCTCCGTGTGCCAAAAATAGGCCACGGGCACAGCCGCGCCCAAAAATGTGCTCCCGAAGGTCGGGTTCCAACACCCCCCAGCGGAAAATTGGCCCAAAAAACGGGTGGGCTATAGCCTTGGCGGGGGGCGTGGGCGAAGTTCGTCCGCCGGACTCGGAATGGCCCCAGACTTTGCGGGCGACCTCCGTGTGCCCAAAATAGGCCACGGGCACAGCCGCGCCCAAAAATGAGCGCCCGAAGGTCGGGGCGCCAACAGTCCGCCAGCGGAAAAATGGCCAAAAAACGGGTGGGCTATAGCCTTCGTGGGGGGCGTGGGCGATGCTCGTCCGCCGGACTCGGAATGGCCCCAAACTTTGCGGGCTGCCTCCGTGTGCCAAAAATAGGCCACGGGCACAGCCGCGCCCAAAAATGAGCATCCGAAGGTCGGGGGCGCCAACACCCCCCTGCGGAAAAAATGGCCAAAAAACGTGTGGGCTATGGCCTTGGTGGGGGGCGTGGGCAAAGTTCGTCCGCCGGACTCGGAATGGCCCCAGACTTTGCGGGCGGCCTCCGTGCGCCCAAAAATAGGCCACGGGCACAGCCCGCGCCAAAAAATGAGCGCCCGAAGGTCGGGGCGCCACACCCCCCAGCGTAAAATTGGACGAAAAACGGGTGGCCTATAGCCTTGGTGGGGGGCGTGGGGTGAAGTTCGTCCGCCGGACTCGGAATGGCCCCAGACTTTGCGGGCGGCCTCCGTGTGCCCAAAATAGGCCACGGGCACAGCCGCGCCAAAAAATGAGTTCACGAAGGTCGGGGCGCCAACACCCCCCAGCGGAAAAATGGCCTTGAAACGGGTGTGCTATAGCCTTGGTGGGGGGCGTGGGCGAAGTTCGTCCGCCGGACTCGGAATGGCCCCAGACCTTGCGGGCGGCCTCCATGTGCCAAAAATAGGCCACGGGCACAGCCGCGCCCAAAAATGAGCGCCCGAAGGTCGGGGCGCCAGCACCCCCAAGCGGAAAAATGGCCAAAAAACGGGTGGGCTATAGCCTTGGCGGGGGGCGTGGGCGAAGTTCGGTCCGCCGGACTCGGAATGGCCCCAGACTTTGCGGGCGGCCTCCGTGCGCCAAAAATAGGCCACGGGCACAGCTGCGCCAAAAAATGAGCGCCCGAAGGTCGGGGCGCCAACACCCCCCAGCGGAAAATTGGCCGAAAAACGGGGTAGCGTATAGCCTTGGTGGGGGGCGTGGGCGAAGTTCGTCCGCCGGACTCGGAATGGCCACAGACTTTGCGGGCGACCTCCGTGTGCCAAAAATAGGCCACGGGCACAGCCGCGCCCAAAAATGAGCATCCGAAGGTCGGGGCGCCAAACACCCCCCTGCGGAAAAATGGCCAAAAAACGTGTGGGCTATGGCCTTGGTGGGGGGCGTGGGCAAAGTTCGTCCGCCGGACTCGGAATGGCCCCAGACTTTGCGGGCGGCCTCCGTGCGCCAAAAATAGGCCACGGGCACAGCGCGCGCCAAAAAATGAGCGCCCGAAGGTCGGGGCGCCAACACCCCCCAGCGGAAAATTGGACGAAAAACGGGTGGCCTATAGCCTTGGTGGGGGGCGTGGGTGAAGTTCGTCCGCCGACTCGGAATGGCCCCAGACTTTGCGGGCGGCCTCCGTGTGCCAAAAATAGGCCACGGGCACAGCCGCGCCCAAAAATGAGTTCACGAAGGTCGGGGCGCCAACACCCCCCAGCGGAAAAAATGGCCTTGAAACGGGTGTGCTATAGCCTTGGTGGGGGGCGTGGGGCGAAGTTCGTCCGCCGGACTCGGAATGGCCCCAGACCTTGCGGGCGGCCTCCATGTGCCAAAAATAGGCCACGGGCACAGCCGCGCCCAAAAATGAGCGCCCGAAGGGTCGGGGCGCCAGCACCCCCAAGCGGAAAAATGGCCAAAAAACGGGTGGGCTATAGCCTTGGCGGGGGGCGTGGGCGAAGTTCGTCCGCCGGACTCGGAATGGCCCCAGACTTTGCAGGCGGCCTCCGTGCGCCAAAAATAGGCCACGGGCACAGCCGCGCCAAAAAATGAGCGCCCGAAGGTCGGGGCGCCAACACCCCCCCAGCGGAAAATTGGCCGAAAAACGGGGTGGCGTATAGCCTTGGTGGGGGGCGTGGGCGAAGTTCGTCCGCCGGACTCGGAATGGCCACAGACTTTGCGGGCGACCTCCGTGTGCCAAAAATAGGCCACTGGCACAGCCGCGCCCAAAAATGAGCGCCCGAAGGTCGGGGCGCCAACACCCCCCAGCGAAAAAATGGCCAAAAAACGGGTGGGCTATAGCCTTGGTGGGGGGCGTGGGCGAAGTTCGTCCGCCGGACTCGGAATGGCCCCAGACTTTGCGGGCGGCCTCCGTGTTCCAAAAATAGGCCACGGGCACAGCCGAGCCCAAAAATGAGAGCCCGAAGGTCGGGGCGCCAGCACCCCCCAGCGGAAAAATGGCCAAGAAACGGGTGTGCTATAGCCTTGGCGGGGGCGTGGGCGAAGTTCGTCTGCCGGACTCGGAATGGCCCCAGACTTTGCGGGCGGCCTACGTGTGCCAAAAATAGGCCACGGGCACAGCCGCGCCCAAAAATGAGCGCTCGAAGGTCGGGGCGCCAACACCCCCCAGCGGAAAAATGGCCAAAAAAACGGGTGGGCTATAGCCTTGGCGGGGGGCGTGGGCGAAGTTCGTCCGCCGGACTCGGAATGGCCCCAGACTTTGCGGGCGGCCTCCGTGCGCCAAAAATAGGCCACGGGCACAGCCGCGCCAAAAATGAGCGCCCGAAGGTCGGGGCGCCAACACCCCCCAGCGCAAAATTGGCCGAAAAACGGGGTGGCGTATAGCGAAGTTCGTCCGCCGGACTCGGAATGGCCACAGACTTTGCGGGCGACCTCCGTGTGCCAAAAATAGGCCACGGGCACAGCCGCGCCCAAAAATGAGCGCCCGAAGGGTCGGGGCGCCAACACCCCCCAGCGAAAAAATGGCCAAAAAACGGGTGGGGCTATAGCCTTGGTGGGGGGCGGTGGGCGAAGTTCGTCCGCCGGACTCGGAATGGCCCCAGACTTTGCGGGCGGCCTCCGTGTTCCAAAAATAGGCCACGGGCACAGCCGAGCCCAAAAATGAGAGCCCGAAGGTCGGGGCGCCAGCACCCCCCAGCGGAAAAATGGCCAAGAAACGGGTGTGCTATAGCCTTGGCGGGGGCGTGGGCGAAGTTCGTCTGCCGGACTCGGAATGGCCCCAGACTTTGCGGGCGGCCTACGTGTGCCAAAAATAGGCCACGGGCACAGCCGCGCCCAAAAATGAGCGCTCGAAGGTCGGGGCGCCAACACCCCCCAGCGGAAAAATGGCCAAGAAACGGGGTGTGCTATAGCCTTGGCGGGGGGCGTGGGCGAAGTTCGTCCGCCGGACTCGGAATGGCCCCCAGACTTTATGGGCGGCCTCCGTGTGCCAAAAATAGGCCACGGGCACAGCCGCGCCCAAAAATGAGCGCCCTTTAGGTCGGGGCGCCAACACCCCCCAGCGGAAAAATGGCCAAAAAACGGGTGGGCTATAGCCTTGGCGGGGGGCGTGGGGCGAAGTTCGTCCGCCGGACTCGGAATGGCCCCAGACTTTGCGGGCGGCCTTCGTGTGCCAAAAATAGGCGACGGGCACAGCCGCGCCCAAAAATGAGCTCCCGAAGGTCGGGTTCCAACACCCCCCAGCGGAAATTGGCCAAAAAACGTGTGGGCTATAGCCTTGGTGGGGGGGCGTGGGCGAAGTTCGTCCGCCGGACTCGGAATGGCCCCAGACTTTGCGGGCAGCCTCCGTGTGCCAAAAATAGGCCATGGGCACAGCCGCGCCAAAAAATGAGCGCCCGAAGGTCGGGGCGCCAACACCCCCCAGCGGAAAATTGGCCGAAAAACGGGTGGCCTATAGCCTTGGTGGGGGGCGTGGGCGAAGTTCGTCGCCGGACTCGGAATGGCCCCAGACTTTGCGGGCGGCCTCCGTGTGCCAAAAATAGGCCACGGGCACAGCCGCGCCCAAAAATGAGTTCCCGAAGGTCGGGGCGCCAACACCCCCCAGCGGAAAAATGGCCTTGAAACGGGTGTGCTATAGCCTTGGTGGGGGGCGTGGGCGAAGTTCGTCCGCCGGACTCGGAATGGCCCCAGACTTTGCGGGCGGCCTCCGTGTGCCAAAAATAGGCCACGGGCACAGCCGCGCCCAAAAATGAGCGCCCGAAGGTCGGGGCGCCAGCACCCCCAAGCGGAAAAATGGCCAAAAAACGGGTGGGCTATAGCCTTGGCGGGGGGGCGTGGGCGAAGTTCGTCCGCCGGACTCGGAATGGCCCCAGACTTTGCGGGCGGCCTCCGTGCGCCAAAAATAGGCCACGGGCACAGCCGCGCCCAAAAATGAGCGCCCGAAGGTTGGGGCCGCCAACACCCCCCAGCGGAAAATTGGCCGAAAAACGGGTGGCGTATAGCCTTGGTGGGGGGGCGTGGGCGAAGTTCGTCCGCCGGACTCGGAATGGCCCCAGACTTTGCGGGCTGCCTCCGTGTGCCAAAAATAGGCCACGGGCACAGCCGCGCCCAAAAATGAGCTCCCGAAGGTCGGGTTCCAACACCCCCCAGCGGAAAATTGGCCAAAAAACGTAGTGGGCTATAGCCTTGGTGGGGGGCGTGGGCGAAGTTCGTCCGCCGGACTCGGAATGGCCCCAGACTTTGCGGGCGGCCTCCGTGTGCCAAAAATAGGCCACGGACACAGCCGCGCCCAAAAATGAGCGCCCGAAGTTCGGGGCGCCAATACCCCCCAGCGGAAAAATGCCAAAAAAGGGTGGGCTATAGCCTTGGAGGGGGGCGTGGGCGAAGTTCGTCCGCCGGACTCGGGAATGGCCCCAGACTTTGCGGGCGGCCTCCGTGTGCAAAAAAATAGGCCACGGGCACAGCCGCGCCCAAAAATGAGCGCCCGAAGGTCGGGCCGCCAACACCCCCCAGCGGAAAAATGGCCAAAAAAGGGTGGGCTATAGCCTTTGGCGGGGGGCGTGGGCGAAGTTCGTCCGCCGGACTCGGAATGGCCCCAGGCTTTGCGGGCTGCCTCCGTGTGCCAAAAATAGGCCACGGGCACAGCCGCGCCCAAAAATGAGCGCCCGAAGGTCGGGGGCGCCAGCACCCCCCAGCAGAAAAATGGCCCAGAAACGGGTGGTGCTATAGCCTTGGCGGGGGGCGTGGGCGAAGTTCGTCCGCCGGACTCGGAATGGCCCCAGACTTTGCGGGCGGCCTCCGTGTGCCAAAAATAGGCCACGGGCACAGCCTGCGCCCAAAAATGAGCGCCCGAAAGGTCGGGGCGCCAACACCCCCCAGCGGAAAAATGGCCCAGAAACGGGTTGTGCTATAGCCTTGGCGGGGGGGCGTGGGCGAAGTTCGTCCGCCGGACTCGGAATGGCCCCAGGACTTTGCGGGCGGCCTCCGTGTGCCAAAAATAGGCCACGGGCACAGCCGCGCCGAAAAAATAAGCGCCTGAAGGTCGGGGGCGCCAACACCCCCCAGCGGAAAATTGGCCGAAATACGGGTGGCCTATAGCCTTGGTGGGGGGCGTGGGCGAAGTTCGTCCGCCGGACTCGGAAAGGCCCCAGACTTTGCGGGCGGCCTCCGTGTGCCAAAAATAGGCCACGGGCACAGCCGCGCCCAAAAATGAGCGCCCGAAGGTTGGGGCGCCAACACCCCCCAGCGGAAAATTGGCCGAAAAACGGGTGGCCTATAGCCTTGGTGGGGGGCGTGGGCGAAGTTCGTCCGCCGGACTCGGAATGGCCCCAGACTTTGCGGGCGGCCTCCGTGTGCCAAAAATAGGCCACGGGCACAGCTGCGCCCAAAAATGAGCGCCCGAAGGTCGGGGCGCCAGCACCCCCCAGCGGAAAAATGGCCCAGAAACGGGTGGGCTATAGCCTTGGCGGGGGGGCGTGGGCGAAGTTCGTCCGCCGGACTCGGAATGGCCACAGACTTTGCGGGCGACCTCTGTGTGCCCAAAATAGGCCACGGGCACAGCCGCGCCCAAAAATGAGCGCCGAAGGTCGGGGCGCCAACAGTCGCCAGCGGAAAAATGGCCAAAAAACGGGTGGGCTATAGCCTTCGTGGGGGGCGTGGGCGATGCTCGTCCGCCGGACTCGGAATGGCCCCAAACTTTGCGGGCTGCCTCCGTGTGCCAAAAATAGGCCACGGGCACAGCCGCGCCCCAAAAAAGAGCAACCGAAGGTCGGGGCGCCAACACCCCCCAGCGGAAAAATGGCCAAAAAACGGTGTGGGCTATAGCCTTGGTGGGGGGCGTGGGCGAAGTTCGTCCGCCGGACTCGGAATGGCTCCAGACTTTGCGGGCGGCCTCCGTGCGCCAATAATAGGCCACGGGCACAGCCGCGCCAAAAAATGAGCGCCCGAAGGTCGGGGCGCCAACACCCCCCAGCGGAAAATTGGCCGAAAAACGGGTGGCCTATAGCCTTGGTGGGGGGCTGTGGGCGAAGTTCGTCCGCCGGACTCGGAATGGCCCCAGACTTTGCGGGCAGCCTCCGTGTGCCAAAAATAGGCCACGGGCACAGCCGCGCCCAAAAATGAGTTCCCGAAGGTCGGGGCGCCAACACCCCCCAGCGGAAAAATGGCCTTGAAACGGGTGTGCTATAGCCTTGGTGGGGGGCGTGGGCGAAGTTCGTCCGCCGGACTCGGAATGGCCCCAGACTTTGCGGGCGGCCTCCGTGTGCCAAAAATAGGCCACGGGCACAGCCGCGCCCAAAAATGAGCGCCCGAAGGTCGGGCCGCCAACACCCCCCAGCAGAAAAATGGCCCAGAAACGGGGTGTGCTATAGCCTTGGCGGGGGGCGTGGGCGAAGTTCGTCCGCCGGACTCGGAATGGCCCCAGACTTTGCGGGCGGCCTCCGTGTGCCAAAAATAGGCCACGGGCACAGCCGCGCCCAAAAATGAGCGCGCCGAAGGTCGGGGCGCCAACACCCCCCAGCGGAAAAATAGCCCAGAAAAGGGTGTGCTATAGCCTTGGCGGGGGGCGTGGGCGAAGTTCGTCCGCCGAACTCGGAATGGCCCCAGACTTTGCGGGCGGCCTCCGTGTGCCAAAAATAGGCCACGGGCACAGCCGCGCCGAAAAATGAGCGCCTGAAGGTCGGGGCGCCAACACCCCCCAGCGGAAAATTGGCCGAAATACGGGTGGCCTATAGCCTTGGTGGGGGGCGTGGGCGAAGTTCGTCCGCCGGACTCGGAAAGGCCCCAGACTTTGCGGGCGGCCTCCGTGTGCCAAAAATAGGCCACGGGCACAGCCGCGCCCAAAAATGAGCGCCCGAAGGTCGGGGCGCCAACACCCCCCAGCGGAAAATTGGCCCAAAAATGGGTGGCCTATAGCCTTGGTGGGGTCGTGGGCGAAGTTCGTCCGCCGGACTCGGAATGGCCCCAGACTTTGCGGGCGGCCTCCGTGTGCCAAAAATAGGCCACGGGCGCAGCCGCGCCCAAAAATGAGCACCCGATGGTCGGGGCGCCAGCACCCCCCAGCGGAAAAATGGCCTTGAAACGGGGTGTGCTATAGCCTTGGTGGGGGGCGTGGGCGAAGTTCGTCCGCCGGACTCGGAATGGCCCCAGACTTTGGCGGGCGGCCTACGTGTGCCAAAAAATAGGCCACGGGCACAGCCGCGCCCAAAAATGAGCGCCCGAAGGTCGGGGAGCCAGCACCCCCAAGCGGAAAAATGGCCAAAAAAACGGGTGGGCTATAGCCTTGGCGAGGGGCATGGGCGAAGTTCGTCCGCCGGACTCGGAATGGCCCCAGACTTTGCGGGCGGCCTCCGTGCGCCAAAAATAGGCCACGGGCACAGCCGCGCCCAAAAATGAGCGCCCGAAGGTCGGGGCGCCAACACCCCCCAGCGGAAAATGGGCCGAAAAACGGGGTGGCGTATAGCCTTGGTGGGGGGCGTGGGCGAAGTTCGTCCGCCGGACTCGGAATGGCCCCAGACTTTGCGGTGCGACCTCCGTGTGCCAAAAATAGGCCACGGGCACAGCCGCGCCCAAAAATGAAGAGCCCGAAGGTCGGGGCGCCAACACCCCCCAGCGGAAAAATGGCCAAAAAACGGGTGGGCTATAGCCTTGGTGGGGGGCGTGGGCGAAGTTCGTCCGCCGGACTCGGAATGGCCCCAGACTTTGCGGGCGGCCCTCCGTGTGCCAAAAATAGGCCACGGGCACAGCCGTGCCCAAAAATGAGCGCCCGAAGGTCGGGGCGCCAACACCCCCCAGCAGAAAAATGGCCAAAAAACGGGTGGGCTATAGCCTTGGAGGGGGGCGTGGGGCGAAGTTCGTCCGCCGGACTCGGAATGGCCCCAGACTTTGCGGGTGGCCTCGTGTGCAAAAAATAGGCCACGGGCACAGCCGCGCCCAAAAATGAGCGCCCGAAGGTCGGGCCGCCAACACCCCCCAGCGGAAAAATGGCCAAAAAACGGGTGGGCTATAGCCTTTGGCGGGGGGCGTGGGCGAAGTTCGTCCGCCGGACTCGGAATGGCCCCAGACTTTGCGGGCGGCCTCCGTGTGCCAAAAATAGGCCACGGGCACAGCCGCGCCCAAAAATGAGCGCCCGAAGGTCGGGGCGCCAACACCCCCCAGCAGAAAAATGGCCCAGAAACGGGTGTGCTATAGCCTTGGCGGGGGGCGTGGGCGAAGTTCGTCCGCCGGACTCGGAATGGCCCCAGACTTTGCGGGCGGCCTCCGTGTGCCAAAAATAGGCCACGGGCACAGCCGCGCCCAAAAATGAGCGCCCGAAGGTCGGGGCGCCAACACCCCCCAGCGGAAAAATAGCCCAGAAACGGGTGTGCTATAGCCTTGGCGGGGGGCGTGGGCGAAGTTCGTCCGCCGAACTCGGAATGGCCCCAGACTTTGCGGGCGGCCTCCGTGTGCCAAAAAATAGGCCACGGGCACAGCCGCGCCGAAAAATGAGCGCCTGAAGGTCGGGGCGCCAACACCCCCCAGCGGAAAATTGGCCGAAATACGGGTGGCCTATAGCCTTGGTGGGGGGCGTGGGCGAAGTTCGTCCGCCGGACTCGGAAAGGCCCCAGACTTTGCGGGCGGCCTCCGTGTGCCAAAAATAGGCCACGGGCACAGCCGCGCCCAAAAATGAGCGCCCGAAGGTCGGGGCGCCAACACCCCCCAGCGGAAAATTGGCCCAAAAATGGGTGGCCTATAGCCTTGGTGGGGGGCGTGGGCGAAGTTCGTCCGCCGGACTCGGAATGGCCCCAGACTTTGCGGGCGGCCTCCGTGTGCCAAAAAATAGGCCACGGGCACAGCCGCGCCCAAAAATGAGCACCCGATGGTCGGGGCGCCAGCACCCCCCAGCGGAAAAATGGCCTTGAAACGGGTGTGCTATAGCCTTGGTGGGGGGCGTGGGCGAAGTTCGTCCGCCGGACTCGGAATGGCCCCAGACTTTGCGGGCGGCCTACGTGTGCCAAAAATAGGCCACGGGCACAGCCGCGCCCAAAAATGAGCGCCCGAAGGTCGGGGCGCCAGCACCCCCAAGCGGAAAAATGGCCAAAAAACGGGTGGGCTATAGCCTTGGCGAGGGGCATGGGCGAAGTTCGTCCGCCGGACTCGGAATGGCCCCAGACTTTGCGGGCGGCCTCCGTGCGCCAAAAATAGGCCACGGGCACAGCCGCGCCCAAAAATGAGCGCCCGAAGGGTCGGGGCGCCAACACCCCCCAGCGGAAAATGGGCCGAAAAACGGTGGTGGCGTATAGCCTTGGTGGGGGGCGTGGGCGAAGTTCGTCCGCCGGACTCGGAATGGCCCCAGACTTTGCGGGCGACCTCCGTGTGCCAAAAATAGGCCACGGGCACAGCCGCGCCCAAAAATGAGCGCCCGAAGGTCGGGGCGCCACCACCCCCCAGCGGAAAATGGGCCGAAAAAACGGGTGGCGTATAGCCTTGGTGGGGGGCGTGGGCGAAGTTCGTCCGCCGGACTCGGAATGGCCCCAGACTTTGCGGGCGACCTCCGTGTGCCAAAAATAGGCCACGGGCACAGCCGCGCCCAAAAATGAGAGCCCGAAGGTCGGGGCGCCAACACCCCCCAGCGGAAAAATGGCAAAAAACGGGTGGGCTATAGCCTTGGTGGGGGGGCGTGGGCGAAGTTCGTCCGCCGGACTCGGAATGGCCCCAGACTTTGCGGGCGGCCTCCGTGTGTGCCAAAAATAGGCTACGGGCAGAGCCGCGCCCTAAAATGAGCTCCCGAAGGTCGGGTTCCAACACCCCCCAGCGGAAAATTGGCCAAAAAACGTGTGGGCTATAGCCTTGGTGGGGGGCGAGGGCGAAGTTCGTCCGCCGGACTCGGAATGGCCCCAGACTTTGCAGACGGCCTCCGTGTGCCAAAAAATAGGCCACGGGCACAGCTGCGCCCAAAAAATGAGCGCCCGAAGGTCGGGGGCGCCAACACCCCCCAGCGGAAAAAATGGCTAAAAAACGGGTGGGCTATAGCCTTGGAGGGGGGCGTGGGCGAATTTCGTCCGCCGGACTCGGAATGGCCCCAGACTTTGCGGGCGGCCTCCGTGTGCAAAAAAATAGGCCACGGGCACAGCCGCGCCCAAAAATGAGCGCCCGAAGGTCGGGTCGCCAACACCCCCCAGCGGAAAAATGGCCAAAAAACGGGTGGGCTATAGCCTTTGGCGGGGGGACGTGGGCGAAGTTCGTCCGCCGACTCGGAATGGCCCCAGACTTTGCGGGCGGCCTCCGTGTGCCAAAAAATAGGCCACGGGCACAGCCGCACCCAAAAATGAGCGCCCGAAGGTCAGGGCGCCAACACCCCCCAGCAGAAAAATGGCCCAGAAACGGTGTGTGCTATAATTTTCCGCGGGGGGCGTGGGCGAAGTTCGTCCGCCGGACTCGGAATGGCCCCAGACTTTGCGGGCGGCCTCCATGTGCCAAAAATAGGCCACGGGCACAGCCACGCCCAAAAATGAGCACCCGAAGGTCGGGGCGCCAACACCCCCCAGCGGAAAAATGGCCAAGAAACGGGTGTGCTATAGCCTTGGCGGGGGGCGTGGGGCGAAGTTCGTCCGCCGGACTCGGAATGGCCCCAGACTTTATGGGCGGCCTCCGTGTGCCAAAAATAGGCCACGGGCACAGCCGCGCCCAAAAATGAGAGCCCGAAGGTCGGGGCGCCAACACCCCCCAGCGGAAAAATGGCCAAAAAACGGTGGGCTATAGCCTTGGTGGGGGGCGTGGGCGAAGTTCGTCCGCCGGACTCGGAATGGCCCCAGACTTTGCGGGCGGCCTCCGTGTGCCAAAAAATAGGCTACGGGCAGAGCCGCGCCCAAAAATGAGCGCCCGAAGGTCGGGGCGCAGCACCCCCCAGCGGAAAAAATGGCCAAGAAACGGGTGTGCTATAGCCTTGGCGGGGGGCGTGGGCGAAGTTCGTCCGCCGGACTCGGAATGGCCCCAGACTTTGCGGGCAGCCTACGTGTGCCAAAAATAGGCCACGGGCACAGCCGTGCCCAAAAATGAGCGCCCGAAGGTCGGGGCGCCAACACCCCCCAGCGGAAAAATGGCCAAAAAACGGGTGGGCTATAGCCTTGGCGGGGGGCGTGGGCGAAGTTTCGTCCGCCGTACTCGGAATGGCCCCAGACTTTGCGGGCGGCCTCCGTGCGCCAAAAATAGTCCACGGGCACAGCCGCGCCCAAAAAATGAGCGCCCGAAGGTCGGGGCGCCAACACCCCCCAGCGGAAAATTGACGAAAAACGGGTGTGGCCTATAGCCTTGGGTGGGGGGCGTGGGCGAAGTTCGTCCGCCGGACTCGGAATGGCCCCAGACTTTACGGGCGGCCTCCGTGTGCCAAAAATAGGCCACGGGCACAGCCGCGCCCTAAAATGAGCTCCCGAAGGTCGGGTTCCAACACCCCCCAGCGGAAAATTGGCCAAAAAACGTGTGGGCTATAGCCTTGGTGGGGGGCGTGGGCGAAGTTCGTCCGCCGGACTCGGAATGGCCCCAGACTTTGCGGACGGCCTCCGTGTGCCAAAAAATAGGCCACGGGCACAGCCGCGCCCAAAAATGAGCGCCCGAAGGTCGGGGCGCCAACACCCCCCAGCGGAAAAAATGGCTAAAAAACGGGTGGGCTATAGCCTTGGAGGGGGGCGTGGGCGAATTTCGTCCGCCGGACTCGGAATGGCCCCAGACTTTGCGGGCGGCCTCCGTGTGCAAAAAATAGGCCACGGGCACAGCCGCGCCCAAAATTTAGCGCCCGAAGGTCGGGTCGCCAACACCCCCCAGCGGAAAAATGGCCAAAAAACGGGTGGGCTATAGCCTTTGGCGGGGGGCGTGGGCGAAGTTCGTCCGCCGGACTCGGAATGGCCCCAGACTTTGCGGGCGGCCCTCCGTGTGCCAAAAATAGGGCCACGGCACAGCCGCACCCAAAAATGAGCGCCCGAAGGTCAGGGCGCCAACACCCCCCAGCAGAAAAATGGCCAAGAAACGGGTGTGCTATAATTTTCCGCGGGGGGCGTGGGCGAAGTTCGTCCGCCGGACTCGGAATGGCCCCAGACTTTGCGGGCGGCCTCCATGTGCCAAAAATAGGCCACGGGCACAGCCACGCCCAAAAATGAGCGCCCGAAGGTCGGGGCGCCAACACCCCCCAGCAGAAAAATGGCCAAGAAACGGGTGTGCTATAGCCTTGGCGGGGGGCGTGGGCGAAGTTCGTCCGCCGGACTCGGAATGGCCCCAGACTTTATGGGCGGCCTCCGTGTGCCAAAAATAGGCCACGGGCACAGCCGCGCCCAAAAAATGAGAGCCCGAAGGTCGGGGCGCCAACACCCCCCAGCGGAAAAATGGCCAAAAAACGGGTGGGCTTACAGCCTTGGAGGGGGGCGGTGGGCGAAGTTCCTCCGCCGGACTCGGAATGGCCCCAGACTTTGCGGGCGGCCTCCGTGTGCAAAAAATAGGCCACGGGCCACAGCCGCGCCCAAAAATGAAGCGCCCGAAGGTAGGGGCGCCAACACCCCCCAGCGGAAAAATGGCCAAGAAACGGGTGTGCTATAGCCTTGGCGGGGGGGCGTGGGGCGAAGTTCGTCCGCCGGACTCGGAATGGCCCCAGTACTTTATGGGCGGCCTCCGTGTGCCAAAAATAGGCCACGGGCACAGCCGCGCCCAAAAATGAGCGCCCTAAGGTCGGGGCGCCAACACCCCCCAGCGGAAAAATGGCCAAAAAACGGGGTGGGCTATAGCCTAGGCGGGGGGCGTGGGCGAAGTTCGTCCGCCGGACTCGGAATGGCCCCAGACTTTGCGGGCGGCCTTCGTGTGCCAAAAATAGGCCACGGGCACAGCCGCGCCCAAAAATGAGCTCCCGAAGGTCGGGTTCCAACACCCCCCAGCGGAAAAATGGCCAAAAAACGGGTGGGCCATAGCCTTGGCGGGGGGCGTGGGCGAAGTTCGTCCGCCGGACTCGGAATGGCCCCAGACTTTGCGGGCGGCCTTCGCGTGCCAAAAATAGGCCACGGGCACAGCCGCGCCCAAAAATGAGCTCCCGAAGGTCGGGTTCCAACACCCCCCAGCGGAAAAAATGGCCAAAAAACGGGTGGGCTATAGCCTTGGCGGGGGGCGTGGGCGAAGTTCGTCCGCCGGACTCGGAATGGCCCCAGACTTTGCGGGGCGACCTCCGTGTACCAAAATAGGCCACGGGCACAGCCGCGCCCAAAAATGAGCGCCCGAAGGTCAGGGCGCCAACAGTCGCCAGCGGAAAAATGGCCAAAAAACGGGGTGGGCTATAGCCTTCGTGGGGGGCGTGGGCGATGCTCGTCCGCCGGACTCGGAATGGCCCCAAACTTTGCGGGCTACCTCCGTGTGCCAAAAATAGGCCACGGGCACAGCCGCGCCCAAAAATGAGCATCCGAAGGTCGGGGCGCCAACACCCCCCAGCGGAAAAATGGCCAAAAAACGTGTGGGCTATAGCCTTGGTGGGGGGCGTGGGCGAAGTTCGTCCGCCGGACTCGGAATGGCCCCAGACTTTGCGGGCGGCCTCCGTACGCCAAAAATAGGCCACGGGCACAGCCGCGCCCAAAAATGAGCGCCCGAAGGTCGGGGCGCCAACACCCCCCAGCAGAAAAATGGCCCAGAAACGGGGTGTGCTATAGCCTTGGCGGGGGGCGTGGGCGAAGTTCGTCCGCCGGACTCGGAATGGCCCCAGACTTTGCGGGCGGCCTCCGTGTGCCAAAAATAGGCCACGGGCACAGCCGCGCCCAAAAATGAGCGCCCGAAGGTCGGGGCGCCAACACCCCCCAGCGGAAAAATGGCCAAGAAACGGGTGTGCTATAGCCTTGGCGGGGGGCAGTGGGCGAAGTTCGTCCGCCGGACTCGGAATGGCCCCAGACTTTATGGGCGGCCTCCGTGTTCCAAAAATAGGCCACGGGTACAGCCGCGCCCAAAAATGAGCGCCCGAAGGTCGGGGCGCCAACACCCCCCAGCGGAAAAATGGCCAAAAAACGGGTGGGCTATAGCCTTGGCGGGGAGCGTGGGCGAAGTTCGTCCGCCGGACTCGGAATGGCCCCAGACTTTGCGGGCGGCCTCCGTGCGCCAAAAATAGTCCACGGGCACAGCCGCGCCCAAAAATAATCGCCCGAAGGTCGGGGCGCCAACACCCCCCAGTGGAAAAATGGCCAAAAAACGGGTGTGCTATAGCCTTGGTGGGGGGCGTGGGCGAAGTTCGTCCGCCGGACTCGGAATGGCCCCAGACTTTGCGGGCGGCCTCCGTGTGCCAAAAATAGGCCACGGGCACAGCCGCACCCAAAAATGAGCTCCCGAAGGTCGGGTTCCAACACCCCCCAGCGGAAAATTGGCCAAAAAACGTGTGGGCTATAGCCATGGTGGGGGGCGTGGGCGAAGTTCGTCCGCCGGACTCAGAATGGCCCCAGACTTTGCGGGCGGCCTCCGTGTGCCAAAAATAGGCCACGGGCACAGCCGCGCCCAAAAATGAGCGCCCGAAGGTCGGGGCGCCAACACCCCCCAGCGGAAAAATGGCTAAAAAACGGGTGGGCTATAGCCTTGGAGGGGGGCGTGGGCGAATTTTGTCCGCCGGACTCGGAATGGCCCCAGACTTTGCGGGCGGCCTCCGTGTGCAAAAAATAGGCCACGGGCACAGCCGCGCCCAAAAATGAGCGCCCGAAGGTCGGGTCGCCAACACCCCCCAGCGGAAAAATGGCCAAAAAACGGGTGGGCTATAGCCTTGGAGGGGGGCGTGGGCGAAGTTCGCCCGCCGGACTCGGAATGGCCCCAGTCTTTGCGGGCGGCCTCCGTGTGCCAAAAATAGGCCACGGGCACAGCCGCACCCAAAAATGAGCGCCCGAAGGTCAGGGCGCCAACACCCCCCAGCAGAAAAATGGCCCAGAAACGGGTGTGCTATAATTTTCCGCGGGGGGCGTGGGCGAAGTTCGTCCGCCGGACTCGGAATGGCCCCAGACTTTGCGGGCGGCCTCCATGTGCCAAAAATAGGCCACGGGCACAGCCGCGCCCAAAAATGAGCGCCCGAAGGTCGGGGCGCCAACACCCCCCAGCGGAAAAATGGCCAAGAAACGGGTGTGCTATAGCCTTGGCGGGGGGCGTGGGCGAAGTTCGTCCGCCGGACTCGGAATGGCCCCAGACTTTATGGGCGGCCTCCGTGTGCCAAAAATAGGCCACGGGCACAGCCGCACCCAAAAATGAGAGCCCGAAGGTCGGGGTGCCAACACCCCCCAGCGGAAAAATGGCCAAAAAACGGGTGGGCTACAGCCTTGGAGGGGGGAGTGGGCGAAGTTCCTCCGCCGGACTCGGAATGGCCCCAGACTTTGCGGGCGGCCTCCGTGTGCAAAAAATAGGCCGCGGGCACAGCCGCGCCCAAAAATGAGCGCCCGAAGGTAGGGGCGCCAACACCCCCCAGCGGAAAAATGGCCAAGAAACGGGTGTGCTATAGCCTTGGCGGGGGGCGTGGGCGAAGTTCGTCCGCCGGACTCGGAATGGCCCCAGACTTTATGGGCGGCCTCCGTGTGCCAAAAATAGGCCACGGGCACAGCCGCGCCCAAAAATGAGCGCCCTAAGGTCGGGGCGCCAACACCCCCCAGCGGAAAAATGGCCAAAAAACGGGTGGGCTATAGCCTAGGCGGGGGGGCGTGGGCGAAGTTCGTCCGCCGGACTCGGAATGGCCCCAGACTTTGCGGGCGGCCTTCGTGTGCCAAAAATAGGCCACGGGCACAGCCGCGCCCAAAAATGAGCTCCCGAAGGTCGGGTTCCAACACCCCCCAGCGGAAAAATGGCCAAAAAACGGGTGGGCCATAGCCTTGGCGGGGGGCGTGGGCGAAGTTCGTCCGCCGGACTCGGA
Organism: Citrus unshiu; assembly: GCA_033242345.1. Lineage (NCBI taxonomy): Eukaryota > Viridiplantae > Streptophyta > Magnoliopsida > Sapindales > Rutaceae > Citrus > Citrus unshiu. The sequence continues at coordinate 16,918 of BTHF01000191.1, forward strand.
ATGGCCCCAGACTTTGCGGGCGACCTCCGTGTGCCAAAAATAGGCCACGGGCACAGCCGCGCCCAAAAATTAACGCCCGAAGGTCGGGGCGCCAGCACCCCCCAGCGGAAAAATGGCCCAGAAACGGGTGGGCTATAGCCTTGGCGGGGGGCGTGGGCGAAGTTCGTCCGCCGGACTCGGAATGGCCCCAGACTTTGCGGGCGACCTCCGTGTACCCAAAATAGGCCACGGGCACAGCCGCGCCCAAAAATGAGCGCCCGAAGGTCGGGGCGCCAACAGTCGCCAGCGGAAAAATGGCCAAAAAACGGGTGGGCTATAGCCTTCGTGGGGGGCGTGGGCGATGCTCGTCCGCCGGACTCGGAATGGCCCCAAACTTTGCGGGCTACCTCCGTGTGCCAAAAATAGGCCACGGGCACAGCCGCGCCCAAAAATGAGCATCCGAAGGTCGGGGCGCCAACACCCCCCAGCGGAAAAATGGCCAAAAAACGTGTGGGCTATAGCCTTGGTGGGGGGCGTGGGCGAAGTTCGTCCGCCGGACTTGGAATGGCCCCAGACTTTGCGGGCGGCCTCCGTACGCCAAAAATAGGCCACAGGCACAGCCGCGCCCAAAAATGAGCGCCCGAAGGTCGGGGCGCCAACACCCCCCAGCAGAAAAATGGCCCAGAAACGGGTGTGCTATAGCCTTGGCGGGGGGCGTGGGCGAAGTTCGTCCGCCGGACTCGGAATGGCCCCAGACTTTATGGGCGGCCTCCGTGTGCCAAAAATAGGCCACGGGCACAGCCCGCGCCCAAAAATGAGAGCCCGAAGGTCGGGGCGCCAACACCCCCCAGCGGAAAAATGGCCAAAAAACGGGTGGGCTACAGCCTTGGAGGGGGGCGTGGGCGAAGTTCCTCCGCCGGACTCGGAATGGCCCCAGACTTTGCGGGCGGCCTCCGTGTGCAAAAAATAGGCCACGGGCACAGCCGCGCCCAAAAATGAGCGCCCGAAGGTAGGGGCGCCAACACCCCCCAGCGGAAAAATGGCCAAGAAACGGGTGTGCTATAGCCTTGGCGGGGGGCGTGGGCGAAGTTCGTCCGCCGGACTCGGAATGGCCCCAGACTTTATGGGCGGCCTCCGTGTGCCAAAAATAGGCCACGGGCACAGCCGCGCCCAAAAATGAGCGCCCTAAGGTCGGGGCGCCAACACCCCCCAGCGGAAAAATGGCCAAAAAACGGGTGGGCTTTAGCCTAGGCGGGGGGCGTGGGCGAAGTTCGTCCGCCGGACTCGGAATGGCCCCAGACTTTACGGGCGACCTCCGTGTGCCCAAAATAGGCCACGGGCACAGCCGCGCCCAAAAATGAGCGCCCGAAGGTCGGGGCGCCAACAGTCGCCAGCGGAAAAATGGCCAAAAAACGGGTGGGCTATAGCCTTCGTCGGGGGCGTGGGCGATGCTCGTCCGCCGGACTCGGAATGGCCCCAAACTTTGCGGGCTGCCTCCGTGTGCCAAAAATAGGCCACGGGCACAGCCGCGCCCAAAAATGAGCATCCGAAGGTCGGGGCGCCAACACCCCCCAGCGGAAAAATGGCCAAAAAACGTGTGGGCTATAGCCTTGGTGGGGGGCGTGGGCGAAGTTCGTCCGCCGGACTCGGAATGGCCCCAGACTTTGTGGGCGGCCTCCGTGCGCCAAAAATAGGCCACGGGCACAGCCGCACCAAAAAATGAGCGCCCGAAGGTCGGGGCGCCAACACCCCCCAGCGGAAAATTGGCCGAAAAACGGGTGGCCTATAGCCTTGGTGGGGGGCGTGGGCGAAGTTCATCCGCCGGACTCGGAATGGCCCCAGACTTTGCGGGCGGCCTCCGTGTGCCAAAAATAGGCCACGGGCACAGCCGCGCCCAAAAATGAGCGCCCGAAGGTCGGGGCGCCAACACCCCCCAGCGGAAAAATGGCCGAAAAACGGGTGGCCTATAGCCTTGGTGGGGGGCGTGGGCGAAGTTCGTCCGCCGGACTCAGAATGGCCCCAGACTTTGCGGGCGGCCTCCGTGTGCCAAAAATAGGCCACGGGCACAGCCGCGCCCAAAATGAGCGCCCGAAGGTCGGGGCGCCAGCACCCCCCAGCGGAAAAATGGCCCAGTAACGGGTGGGCTATAGCCTTGGCGGGGGGCGTGGGTGAAGTTCGTCCGCCGGACTCGGAATGGCCCCAGACTTTACGGGCGACCTCCGTCTGCCCAAAATAGGCCACGGGCACAGCCGCGCCCAAAAATGAGCGCCCGAAGGTCGGGGCGCCACCAGTCGCCAGCGGATAAATGGCCAAAAAACGGGTGGGCTATAGCCTTCGTGGGGGGCGTGGGCGAAGTTCGTCCGCCGGACTCGGAATGGCCCCAGACTTTACGGGCGACCTCCGTGTGCCCAAAATAGGCCACGGGCACAGCCGCGCCCAAAAATGAGCGCCCGAAGGTCGGGGCGCCAACAGTCGCCAGCGGAAAAATGGCCAAAAAACGGGTGGGCTATAGCCTTCGTGGGGGGCGTGGGCGATGCTCGTCCGCCGGACTCGGAATGGCCCCAAACTTTGCGGGCTGCCTCCGTGTGCCAAAAATAGGCCACGGGCACAGCCGCGCCCAAAAATGAGCATCCGAAGGTCGGGGCGCCAACACCCCCCAGCGGAAAAATGGCCAAAAAACGTGTGGGCTATAGCCTTGGTGGGGGGCGTGGCGAAGTTCGTCCGCCGGACTCGGAATGGCCCCAGACTTTGCGGGCGGCCTCCGTGCGCCAAAAATAGGCCACGGGCACAGCCGCGCCAAAAAATGAGCGCACCGAAGGTCGGGGCGCCAACACCCCCCAGCGGAAATTGGCCGAAAAAACGGGTGGCCTATAGCCTTGGTGGGGGGCGTGGGCGAAGTTCGTCCGCCGGACTCGGAATGGCCCCAGACTTTGCGGGCGGCCTCCGTGTGCCAAAAATAGGCCACGGGCACAGCCGCGCCCAAAAATGAGCGCCCGAAGGTCGGGGCGCCAACACCCCCCAGCGGAAAAATGGCCGAAAAACGGGTGGGCTATAGCCTTGGCGGGGGCGTGGGCGAAGTTCGTCCGCCGGACTCGGAATGGCCCCAGACTTTGCGGGCGGCCTCCGTGCGCCAAAAATAGTCCACGGGCACAGCCGCGCCCAAAAACGAGCGCCCGAAGGGTCGTAGCGCCAACACCCCCCAGCGGAAAAATGGCCGAAAAACGGGTGGCCTATAGCCTTGGTGGGGGGCGTGGGCGAAGTTCGTCCGCCGGACTCGGAATGGCCCCAGACTTTACGGGTGACCTCCGTGTGCCAAAAATAGTCCACGGGCACAGCCGCGCCCAAAAAATGAGCGCCCGAAGGTCGGGGCGCCAACACCCCCCAGCGGAAAATTGGCCGAAAACGGGTGGCCTATAGCCTTGGTGGGGGGCGTGGGCGAAGTTCGTCCGCCGGACTCGGAATGGCCCCAGACTTTATGGGCGGCCTCCGCGTGCCAAAAATAGGCCACGGGCACAGCCGCGCCCAAAAATGAGCATCCGAAAGGTCGGGGCGCCAACACCCCCCCAGCGGAAAAATGGCAAAAAACGGGTGGGCTATAGCCTAGGCGGGGGGCGTGGGCGAAGTTCGTCCGCCGGACTCGGAATGGCCCCAGACTTTACGGGCGGCCTCCGTGCGCCAAAAATAGGCCACGGGCACAGCCGTGCCCAAAAATGAGCGCCCGAAGGTCGGGGCGCCAACACCCCCCAGCGGAAAATTGGCCGAAAAACGGGTGGCCTATAGCCTTGGTGGGGGGCGTGGGCGAAGTTCGTCCGCCGGACTCGGAATGGCACCAGACTTTGCGGGCGGCCTCCGTGTGCCCAAAATAGGCCACGGGCACAGCCGCGCCCAAAAATGAGTTCCCGAAGGTCGAGGCGCCAACACCCCCCAGCGGAAAAATGGCCTTGAAACGGGTGTGCTATAGCCTTGGTGGGGGGCGTGGACGAAGTTCGTCCGCCGGACTCGGAATTGCCCCAGACTTTGCGGGCGGCCTCCGTGTGCCAAAAATAGGCCACGGGCACAGCCGCGCCCAAAAAATGAGCGCCCGAAGGTCGGGGCGCCAGTACCCCCAAGCGGAAAAATGGCCAAAAAACGGGTGGGCTATAGCCTTGGCGGGGGGTGTGGGCGAAGTTCGTCCGCCGGACTCGGAATGGCCCCAGACTTTGCGGGCGGCCTCCGTGCGCCAAAAATAGGCCACGGGCACAGCCGCGCCCAAAAATGAGCGCCCGAAGGTCGGGGCGCCAACACCCCCCAGCGGAAAAATGGCCAAAAAACGGGTGGGCTATAGCCTTGGCGGGGGGCGTGGGCGAAGTTCGTCCGCCGGGCTCGGAATGGCCCCAGACTTTACGGACGGCCTCCGTGTGCCAAAAATAGGCCACGGGCACAGCCGCGCCCAAAAATGAGCTCCCGAAGGTCGGGTTCCAACACCCCCCAGCGGAAAATTGGCCAAAAAACGTGTGGGCTATAGCCTTGGTGGGGGGCGTGGGCGAAGTTCGTCCGCCGGACTCGGAATGGCCCCAGACTTTGCGGGCGGCCTCCGTGTGCCAAAAATAGGCCACGGGCACAGCCGCGCCCAAAAATGAGCGCCCGAAGGTCGGGGCGCCAACACCCCCCAGCGGAAAAATGGCCAAAAAATGGGTGGGCTATAGCCTTGGAGGGGGGCATGGGCGAAGTTCGTCGCCGAACTCGGAATGGCCCCAGACTTTGCGGGCGGCCTCCGTGTGCCAAAAATAGGCCACGGGCAGAGCCGCGCCCAAAAATGAGCGCCCGAAGGTCGGGGCTCCAACACCCCCCAGCAGAAAAATGGCCCAGAAACGGGTGTGCTATAGCCTTGGCGGGGGGCGTGGCGAAGTTCGTCCGCCGGACTCGGAATGGCCCCAGACTTTGCGGGCGGCCTCCGTGTGCCAAAAATAGGCCACGGGCACAGCCGCGCCCAAAATGAGCGCCCGAAGGTCGGGGCGCCAACACCCCCCAGCGGAAAAATGGCCCAGAAACGGGTGTGCTATAGCCTTGGCGGGGGCGTGGGCGAAGTTCGTCCGCCGGACTCGGAATGGCCCCAGACTTTGCGGGCGGCCTCCGTGTGCCAAAAATAGGCCACGGGCACAGCCGCGCCGAAAAATGAGCGCCTGACGGTCGGGGCGCCAACGACCCCCCAGCGGAAAATTGGCCGAAATACGGGTGGCCTATAGCCTTGGTGGGGGGCGTGGGCGAAGTTCGTCCGCCGGACTCGGAAAGGCCCCAGACTTTGCGGGCGGCCTCCGTGTGCCAAAAATAGGCCACGGGCACAGCCGCGCCAAAAAATAAGCGCCCGAAGGTCGGGGCGCCAACACCCCCCAGCGGAAAATTGGCCGAAAAACGGGTGGGGTGGGCGAAGTTCGTCCGCCGGACTCGGAATGGCCCCAGACTTTGCGGGAGGCCTCCGTGTGCCAAAAATAGGCCACGGGCACAGCCGCGCCCAAAAATGAGTTCCCGAAGGTCGGGGCGCCACACCCCCCAGCGGAAAAAATGGCCTTGAAACGGGGTGTGCTATAGCCTTGGTGGGGGGCGTGGGCGAAGTTCGTCCGCCGGACTCGGAATGGCCCCAGACTTTGCGGGGCGGCCTCCGTGTGGCCAAAAATAGGCCACGGGCACAGCCGCGCCAAAAAATGAGCGCCCGAAGGTCGGGGCGCCAGCACCCCCAAGCGGAAAAATGGCCAAAAAACGGGTGGGCTATAGCCTTGGCGGGGGGCGTGGGCGAAGTTCGTCCGCCGGACTCCGAATGGCCCCAGACTTTGCGGGCGGCCTCCGTGCGCCAAAAATAGGCCACGGGCACAGCCGCGCCCAAAAATGAGCGCCCGAAGGTTGGGGCGCCAACACCCCCCAGCGGAAAAATTGGCCGAAAAACGGGTGGCGTATAGCCTTGGTGGGGGGCGTGGGCGAAGTTCGTCCGCCGGACTCGGAATGGCCCCAGACTTTGCGGGGTGACCTCCGTGTGCCAAAAATAGGCCACGGGCACAGCCGCGCCCAAAAATGAGCGCCCGAAGGTCGGGGCGCCAACACCCCCCAGCGGAAAAATGGCCAAAAAACGGGTGGGCTATAGCCTTGGTGGGGGGCGTGGGCGAAGTTCGTCCGCCGGACTAGGAATGGCCCCAGACTTTGCGGCCGGCCTCCGTGTGCCAAAAATAGGCCACGGGCACAGCCGCGCCAAAAAATGAGCGCCCGAAGGTCGGGGCGCCAACACCCCCCAGCGGAAAATTGGCCGAAAAACGGGTGGCCTATAGCCTTGGTGGGGGGCGTGGGCGAAGTTCGTCCGCCGGACTCGGAATAGCCCCAGACTTTGCGGGCGGCCTCCGTGTGCCAAAAATAGGCCACGGGCACAGCCGCGCCCAAAAATGAGTTCCAGAAGGTCGGGGCGCCAACACCCCCCAGCGGGAAAAATGGCCTTGAAACGGGTGTGCTATAGCCTTGGTGGGGGGCGTGGGGGAAGTTCGTCCGCCGGACTCGGAATGGCCCCAGACTTTGCGGGCGGCCTCCGTGTGCCAAAAATAGGCCACGGGCACAGCCGCGCCCAAAAATGAGCGCCCGAAGGTCGGGGCGCCAGCACCCCCAAGCGGAAAAATGGCCAAAAAACGGGTGGGCTATAGCCTTGGCGGGGGGCGTGGGCGAAGTTCGTCCGCCGGACTCGGAATGGCCCCAGACTTTGCGGGCGGCCTCCGTGCGCCAAAAATAGGCCACGGGCACAGCCGCGCCCAAAAATGAGCGCCCGAAGGTCGGGGCGCCAACACCCCCCAGCGGAAAATTGGCCGAAAAACGGGGTGGCGTATAGCCTTGGTGGGGGGCGTGGGCGAAGTTCGTCCGCCGGACACGAAATGGCCCCAGACTTTGCGGGCGGCCTCCGTGTGCCAAAAATAGGCCACGGGGCACAGCCGCTCCCAAGAATGAGCGCCCGAAGGTCGGGCCGCCAACACCCCCCAGCGGAAAAATGCCAAAAAACGGGTGTTGCTATAGCCTTGGCGGGGGGCGTGGGCGAAGTTCATCCGCCGGACTCGGAATGGCCCCAGACTTTGCGGGCGGCCTCCGTTTGCCAAAAATAGGCCACGGGCACAGCCGCGCCCAAAAATGAGCGCCCGAAGGTCGGGGCGCCAACACCCCCCAGCGGAAAAATGGCCCAAAAAACGGGTGGCTATAGCCTTGGCGGGGGGCGTAGGCGAAGTTCGTCCGCCGGACTCGGAATGGCCCCAGACTTTGCGGGCGGCCTCCGTTTGCCAAAAATAGGCCACGGGCACAGCCGCGCCCAAAAATGAGCGCCCGAAGGTCGGGGCGCCAACACCCCCCAGCGGAAAAATGGCCAAAAAACGGGTGGGCTATAGCCTTGGCGGGGGGCGTAGGCGAAGTTCGTCCGCCGGACTCGGAATGGCCCCAGACTTTGCGGGCGGCCTCCGTTTGCCAAAAATAGGCCACGGGCACAGCCGCGCCCAAAAATGAGCGCCCGAAGGTCGGGGCGCCAACACCCCCCAGCGGAAAATTGGCCGAAAAACGGGTGGCCTATAGCCTTGGTGGGGGGCGTGGGCGAAGTTCGTCCGCCGGACTCGGAATGGCCCCAGACTTTACGGGCGGCCTCCGTGTGCCAAAAATAGGCCACGGGCACAGCCGCGCCCAAAAATGAGCGCCCGAAGGTCGGGGCGCCAACACCCCCCAGCGGAAAATTGGCCAAAAAACGGGTGGGCTATAGCCTTGGCGGGGGGCGTAGGCGAAGTTCGTCCGCCGGACTCGGAATGGCCCCAGACTTTGCGGGCGGCCTCCGTTTGCCAAAAATAGGCCACGGGCACAGCCGCGCCCAAAAATGAGCGCCCGAAGGTCGGGGCGCCAACACCCCCCAGCGGAAAATTGGCCGAAAAACGGGTGGCCTATAGCCTTGGTGGGGGGCGTGGGCGAAGTTCGTCCGCCGGACTCGGAATGGCCCCAGACTTTACGGGTGGCCTCCGTGTGCCAAAAATAGGCCACGGGCACAGCCGCGCCCAAAAATGAGCTCCCGAAGGTCGGGTTCCAACACCCCCCAGCGGAAAATTGGCCAAAAAACGTGTGGGCTATAGCCTTGGTGGGGGGCGTGGGCGAAGTTCGTCCGCCGGACTCGGAATGGCCCCAGACTTTGCGGGCGGCCTCCGTGTGCCAAAAATAGGCCACGGGTACAGCCGCGCCCAAAAATGAGCGCCCGAAGGTCGGGGCGCCAACACCCCCCAGCGGAAAAATGGCCAAAAAACGGGTGGGCTATAGCCTTGGAGGGGGGGCGTGGGCGAAGTTCGTCCGCCGGACTCGGAATGGCCCCAGACTTTGCAGGCGGCCTCCGTGTGCCAAAAATAGGCCACGGGCACAGCCGCGCCCAAAAATGAGCGACCGAAGGTCGGGGCGCCAACACCCCCCCAGCAGAAAAATGGCCCAGAAACGGGTGTGCTATAATTTTCCGCGGGGGGCGTGGGCGAAGTTCGTCCGCCGGACTCGGAATGGCCCCACACTTTGCGGGCGGCCTCCGTGTGCCAAAAATAGGCACGGGAACAGCCGCGCCCAAAAATGAGCGCCCGAAGGTCGGGGCACCAACACCCCCCGGCGGAAAAATGGCCCAGAAACGGGTGTGCTATAGCCTTGGCGGGGGGCGTGGGCGAAGTTCGTCCGCCGGACTCGGAATGGCCCCAGACTTTGCGGGCGGCCTCCGTGTGCCAAAAATAGGCCACGGGCACAGCCGCGCCAAAAAATGAGCTCCCGAAGGTCGGGTTCCAACACCCCCCCAGTGGAAAATTGGCCAAAAAAACGTGTGGGCTAGAGCCTTGGTGGGGGGCGTGGGCGAAGTTCGTCCGCCGGACTCGGAATGGCCCCAGACTTTGCGGGCGGCCTCCGTGTGCCAAAAATAGGCCACGGGCACAGCCGCGCCCAAAAATGTGCGCCCGAAGGTCGGGGCGCCAACACCCCCCAGCGGAAAAATGGCCAAAAAAACGGGTGGGCTATAGCCTTGGAGGGGGGCGTGGGCGAAGTTCCTCCGCCGGACTCGGAATGGCCCCAGACTTTGCGGGCGGCCTCCGTGTGCAAAAAATAGGCCACGGGCACAGCCGCGCCCAAAAATGAGCGCCCGAAGGTCGGGGCGCCAACACCCCCCAGCGGAAAAATGGCCAAGAAACGGGGTGTGCTATAGCCTTGGCGGGGGGGCGTGGGCGAAGTTCGTCCGCCGGACTCGGAATGGCCCCAGACTTTATGGGCGGCCTCCGTGTGCCAAAAATAGGCCACGGGCACAGCCGCGCCCAAAAATGAGCGCCCTAAGGTCGGGGCGCCAACACCCCCCAGCGGAAAAATGGCCAAAAAATGGGTGGGCTATAGCCTTGGCGGGGGGCGTGGGCGAAGTTCGTCCGCCGGACTCGGAATGGCCCCAGACTTTGCGGGCGGCCTTCGTGTACCAAAAATAGACCACGGGCACAGCCGCGCCCAAAAATGAGCTCCCGAAGGTCGGGTTCCAACACCCCCCAGCGGAAAAATGGCCAAAAAAACGGGTGGGCTATAGCCTTGGCGGGGGGCGTGGGCGAAGTTCGTCCGCCGGACTCGGAATGGCCCCAGACTTTGCGGGCGGCCTCCGTGTGCCAAAAATAGGCCACGGGCACAGCCGCGCCCAAAAATGAGCGCCCGAAGGTCGGGGCGGCAACACCCCCCAGCAGAAAAATGGCCCAGAAACGGGTGTGCTATAGCCTTGGCGGGGGGCGTGGGCGAAGTTCGTCCGCCGGACTCGGAATGGCCCCAGACTTTGCGGGGCGGCCTCCGTGTGCCAAAAATAGGCCACGGGCACAGCCGCGCCCAAAAATGAGCGCCCGAAGGTCGGGGCGCTAACACCCCCCAGCGGAAAAATGGCCCAGAAACGGGTGTGATATAGCCTTGGCGGGGGGCGTGGGCGAAGTTCGTCCGCCGGACTCGGAATGGCCCCAGACTTTGCGGGCGGCCTCCGTGTGCAAAAAATAGGCCACGGGCACAGCCGCGCCCCAAAAATGAGCGCCTGAAGGTCGGGGCGCCAACACCCCCCCAGCGGAAAAATGGCCAAGAAACGGGTGTGCTATAGCCTTGGCGGGGGGGCGTGGGCGAAGTTCGTCCGCCGGACTCGGAATGGCCCTAGACTTTATAGGCGGCCTCCGTGTGCCAAAAATAGGCCACGGGCACAGCCGCGCCCAAAAAAGAGCGCCCTAAGGTCGGGGCGCAAACACCCCCCAGCGGAAAAATGGCCAAAAACGGGTGGGCTATAGCCTTGGCGGGGGGCGTGGGCGAAGTTCGTCTGCCGGACTCGGAATGGCCCCAGACTTGCGGGCGGCCTTCGTGTGCCAAAAATAGGCCACGGGCACAGCCGCACCCTAAAATGAGCTCCCGAAGGTCGGGTTCCAACACCCCCCAGCGGAAAAATGGCCAAAAAACGGGTGGGCTATAGCCTTGGCGGGGGGCGTGGGCGAAGTTCGTCCGCCGGACTCGGAATGGCCCCAGACTTTGCGGGCGGCCTCCGTGTGCCAAAAATAGGCCACGGGCACAGCCGCGCCCAAAAATGAGCGCCCGAAGGTCGGGGCGCCAATACCCCCCAGCAGAAAAATGGCCAAGAAACGGGTGTGCTATAGCCTTGGCGGGGGCCGTGGGCGAAGTTCGTCCGCCGGACTCGGAATGGCCCCAGACTTTGCGGGCGGCCTCCGTGTGCCAAAAATAGGCCACGGGCACAGCCGCGCCCAAAAATGAGCGCCCGAAGGTCGGGGCGCCACTACCCCCCAGCGGAAAAATGGCCCAGAAACGGGTGTGCTATAGCCTTGGCTGGGGGCGTGGGCGAAGTTCGTCCGCCGGACTCGGGATGGCCCCAGACTTTGCGGGCGGCCTCCGTGTGCCAAAAATAGGCCACGGGCACAGCCGCGCCGAAAAATGAGCGCCTGAAGGTCGGGGCGCCAACACCCCCCAGCGGAAAATTGGCCGAAATACGGGTGGCCTATAGCCTTGGTGGGGGGCGTGGGGCGAAGTTCGTCCGCCGGACTCGGAAAGGCCCCAGACTTTGCGGGCGGCCTCCGTGTGCCAAAAATAGGCCACGAGCACAGCCGCGCCCAAAAATGAGCGCCCGAAGGTCGGGGCGCCAACACCCCCCAGCGAAAAATTGGCCGAAAAACGGGTGGCCTATAGCCTTGGTGGGGGGCGTGGGCGAAGTTCGTCCGCCGGACTCGGAATGGCCCCAGACTTTGCGGGCGGCCTCCGTGTGCCAAAAATAGGCCACGGGCACAGCCGTCCCCAAAAATGAGCGCCCGAAGGTCGGGGCGCCAACACCCCCCCAGCGGAAAATTGGCCGAAAAACGGGTGGCCTATAGCTTTGGTGGGGGGCGTGGGCGAAGTTCGTCCGCCGGACTCGGAATGGCCCCAGACTTTGCGGGCGGCCTCCGTGCGCCAAAAATAGGCCACGGGCACAGCCGCGCCAAAAAATGAGCGCACGAAGGTCGGGGCGCCAACACCCCCCAGCGGAAAATTGGCCGAAAAACGGGTGGCCTATAGCCTTGGTGGGGGGCGTGGGCGAAGTTCGTCCGCCGGACTCGGAATGGCCCCAGACTTTGCGGGCGGCCTCCGTGTGCCAAAAATAGTCCACGGGCACAGCCGCGCCCAAAAATGAGTTCCCGAAGGTCGGGGCGCCAACACCCCCCAGCGGAAAAATGGCCTTGAAACGGGTGTGCTATAGCCTTGGTGGGGGGCGTGGGCGAAGTTCGTCCGCCGGACTCGGAATGGCCCCAGAATTTGCGGGCGGCCTCCGTGTGCCAAAAATAGGCCACGGGCACAGCCGCGCCCAAAAATCAGCGCCCGAAGGTCGGGGCGCCAGAACCCCCAAGCGGAAAAATGGCCAAAAAACGGGTGGGCTATAGCCTTGGCGGGGGCATGGGCGAAGTTCGTCCGCCGGACTCGGAATGGCCCCAGACTTTGCGGGCGGCCTTCGTGTGCCAAAAATAGGCCACGGGCACAGCCGCGCCCAAAAATGAGCGCCCGAAGGTCGGGGCGCCAGCACCCCCAAGCGGAAAAATGGCCAAGAAACGGGTGGGCTATAGCCTTGGCGGGGGGCGTGGGCGAAGTTCGTCCGCCGGACTCGGAATGGCCCCAGACTTTGCGGGCGGCCTCCGTGCACCAAAAATAGGCCACGGGCAAAGGCCGCGCCCAAAAATGAGCGCCCGAAGGTCGGGGCGCCAACACCCCCCAGCGGAAAATTGGCCGAAAAACGGGTGGCGTATAGCCTTGGCGGGGGGCGTGGGCGAAGTTCGTCCGCCGGACTCGGAATGGCCCCAGACTTTGCGGGCGACCTCCGTGTGCCAAACATAGGCCACGGGCACAGCCGCGCCCAAAAATGAGCGCCCGAAGGTCGGGGCGCCAACACCCCCCAGCGGAAAAATGGCCAAAAAACGGGTGGGCTATAGCCTTGGTGGGGGGCGTGGGCGAAGTTCGTCCGCCGGACTCGGAATGGCCCCAGACTTTGCGGGCGGCCTCCGTGTGCCAAAAATAGGCCACGGGCACAGCCGCGCCCCAAAAATGAGCGCCCGAAGGTCGGGGCGCCAGCACCCCCCAGCGGAAAAATGGCCAAGAAACGGGTGTGCTATAGCCTTGGCGGGGGGCGTGGGCGAAGTTCGTCCGCCGGACTCGGAATGGCCCCAGACTTTGTGGGCGGCCTCCCTGTGCCAAATATAGGCAACGGGCACAGCCGCGCCCAAAAATGAGCGCCCTAAGGTCGGGGCGCCAACACCCCCCAGCGGAAAAATGGCCAAAAAACGGGTGGGCTATAGCCTTGGCGGGGGGCGTGGGCGAAGTTCGTCCGCCGGACTCGGAATGGCCCCAGACTTTGCGGGCGGCCTTCGGGTGCCAAAAATAGGCCACGGGCACAGCCGCGCCCAAAATGAGCTCCCGAAGGTCGGGTTCCAACACCCCCCAGCGGAAAATTGGCCAAAAAACGGGTGGGCTATAGCCTTTGCAGGGGGCGTGGGCGAAGTTCGTCCGCCGGACTCGGAAAGGCCCCAGACTTTGCGGGCGGCCTCCGTGTGCCAAAAATAGGCCACGGGCACAGCCGCGCCCTAAAATGAGCTCCCGAAGGTCGGGTTCCAACACCCCCCAGCGGAAAAATGGCCAAAAAACGGGTGGGCTATAGCCTTGGTGGGGGGCGTGGGCGAAGTTCGTCCGCCGGACTCGAATGGCCCCAGACTTTGCGGGCGGCCTCAGTGTGCCAAAAATAGGCCACGGGCACAGCCGCGCCCAAAAATGAGCGCCCGACGGTCGGGGCGCCCGCACCCCCCAGCGGAAAAATGGCCAAGAAACGGGTGTGCTATAGCCTTGGCGGGGGGCGTGGGCGAAGTTCGTCCGCCGGACTCGGAATGGCCCCAGACTTTGCGGGCGGCCTACGGTGTGCCAAAAATAGGCCACGGGCACAGCCGAGCCCAAAAATGAGCGCCCGAAGGTCGGGGCGCCAACACCCCCCAGCGGAAAATGGCCAAGAAACGGGTGTGCTATAGCCTTGGCGGGGGGCGTGGGCGAAGTTCGTCCGCCGGACTCGGAATGGCCCCAGACTTTATGGGCGGCCTCCGTGTGCCAAAAATAGGCAACGGGCACAGCCGCGCCCAAAAATGAGCGCCCTAAGGTCGGGGCGCCAACACCCCCCAGCGGAAAAATGGCCAAAAAACCGGGTGTGCTATAGCCTTGGCGGGGGGCGTGGGCGAAGTTCGTCCGCCGGACTCGGAATGGCCCCAGACTTTGCGGGCGGCCTTCGTGTGCCAAAAATAGGCCCACGGGCACAGCCGCGCCCAAAAATGAGCTCCCGAAGGTCGGGTTCCAACACCCCCCAGCGGAAAATTGGCCAAAAAACGGGTGGGCTATAGCCTTTGCAGGGGGCGTGGGCGAAGTTCTTCCGCCGGACTCGGAAAGGCCCCAGACTTTGCGGGCGGCCTCCGTGTGCCAAAAATAGGCCACGGGCACAGCCGCGCCATAAAATGAGCTCCCGAAGGTCGGGTTCCAACACCCCCCAGCGGAAAATTGGCCAAAAAACGTGTGGGCTATAGCCTTGGTGGGGGGCGTGGGCGAAGTTCGTCCGCCGGACTCGGAATGGCCCCAGACTTTGCGGGCGGCCTCCGTGTGCCAAAAATAGGCCACGGGCACAGCCGCGCCCAAAAATGAGCGCCCGAAGGTCGGGGCGCCAACACCCCCCAGCGGAAAAATGGCCAAAAAACGGGTGGGCTATAGCCTTGGCGGGGGGCGTGGGCGAAGTTCGTCCGCCGGACTCGGAATGGCCCCAGACTTTGCGGGCGGCCTCCGTGTGCAAAAAATAGGCCACGGGCACAGCCGCGCCCAAAAATGAGCGCCCGAAGGTCGGGGCGCCAACACCCCCCAGCGGAAAAATGGCCAAAAAACGGGTGGGCTATAGCCTTGGAGGGGGGCGTTGGCGAAGTTCGTCCGCCGGACTCGGAATGGCCCCAGACTTTGCGGGCGGCCTCCGTTTGCCAAAAATAGGCCACGGGCACAGCCGCGCCCAAAAATGAGCGCCCGAAGGTCGGGGCGCCAACACCCCCCAGCAGAAAAATGGCCCAGAAACGGGTGTGCTATAGCCTTGGTGGGGGGCGTGGGCGAAGTTCGTCCGCCGGACTCGGAATGGCCCCAGACTTTGCGGGCGGCCTACGTGTGCCAAAAATAGGCCACGGGCACAGCCGAGCCCAAAAATGAGCGCCCGAAGGTCGGGGCGCCAACACCCCCCAGCGGAAAAATGGCCAAGAAACGGGTGTGCTATAGCCTTGGCGGGGGGCGTGGGCGAAGTTCGTCCGCCGGACTCGGAATGGCCCCAGACTTTATGGGCGGCCTCCGTGTGCCAAAAATAGGCAACGGGCACAGCCGCGCCCAAAAATGAGCGCCCTAAGGTCGGGGCGCCAACACCCCCCCAGCGGAAAAATGGCCAAAAAACGGGTGTGCTATAGCCTTGGCGGGGGGCGTGGGCGAAGTTCGTCCGCCGGACTCGGAATGGCCCCAGACTTTGCGGGCGGCCTTCGTGTGCCAAAAATAGGCCACGGGCACAGCCGCGCCCAAAAATGAGCTCCCGAAGGTCGGGTTCCAACACCCCCCAGCGGAAAATTGGCCAAAAAACGGGTGGGCTATAGCCTTTGCAGGGGGCGTGGGCGAAGTTCTTCCGCCGGACTCGGAAAGGCCCCAGACTTTGCGGGCGGCCTCCGTGTGCCAAAAATAGGCCACGGGCACAGCCGCGCCATAAAATGAGCTCCCGAAGGTCGGGTTCCAACACCCCCCAGCGGAAAATTGGCCAAAAAACGTGTGGGCTATAGCCTTGGTGGGGGGCGTGGGCGAAGTTCGTCCGCCGGACTCGGAATGGCCCCAGACTTTGCGGGCGGCCTCCGTGTGCCAAAAATAGGCCACGGGCACAGCCGCGCCCAAAATGAGCGCCCGAAGGTCGGGGCGCCAACACCCCCCAGCGGAAAAATGGCCAAAAAACGGGTGGGCTATAGCCTTGGCGGGGGGCGTGGGCGAAGTTCGTCCGCCGGACTCGGAATGGCCCCAGACTTTGCGGGCGGCCTCCGTTTGCCAAAAATAGGCCACGGGCACAGCCGCGCCCAAAAATGAGCGCCCGAAGGTCGGGGCGCCAACACCCCCCAGCAGAAAAATGGCCCAGAAACGGGTGTGCTATAGCCTTGGCGGGGGGCGTGGGCGAAGTTCGTCCGCCGGACTCGGAATGGCCCCAGACTTTATGGGCGGCCTCCGTGTGCCAAAAATAGGCAACGGGCACAGCCGCGCCCAAAAATGAGCGCCCTAAGGTCGAGGCGCCAACACCCCCCAGCGGAAAAATGGCCAAAAAACGGGTGTGCTATAGCCTTGGCGGGGGGCGTGGGCGAAGTTCGTCCGCCGGACTCGGAATGGCCCCAGACTTTGTGAGCGGCCTTCGTGTGCCAAAAATAGGCCACGGGCACAGCCGCGCCCAAAAATGAGCTCCCGAAGGTCGGGTTCCAACACCCCCCAGCGGAAAATTGGCCAAAAAACGGGTGGGCTATAGCCTTTGCAGGGGGCGTGGGCGAAGTTCTTCCGCCGGACTCGGAAAGGCCCCAGACTTTGCGGGCGGCCTCCGTGTGCCAAAAATAGGCCACGGGCACAGCCGCGCCATAAAATGAGCTCCCGAAGGTCGGGTTCCAACACCCCCCAGCGGAAAATTGGCCAAAAAACGTGTGGGCTATAGCCTTGGTGGGGGGAGTGGGCGAAGTTCGTCCGCCGGACTCGGAATGGCCCCAGACTTTGCGGGCGGCCTCCGTGTGCCAAAAATAGACCACGGGCACAGCCGCGCCCAAAAATGAGCGCCCGAAGGTCGGGGCGCCAACACCCCCCAGCGGAAAAATGGCCAAAAAACGGGTGGGCTATAGCCTTGGCGGGGGGCGTGGGCGAAGTTCGTCCGCCGGACTCGGAATGGCCCCAGACTTTGCGGGCGGCCTCCGTGTGCAAAAAATAGGCCACGGGCACAGCCGCGCCCAAAATGAGCGCCCGAAGGTCGGGGCGCCAACACCCCCCAGCGGAAAAATGGCCAAAAAACGGGTGGGCTATAGCCTTGGAGGGGGGCGTTGGCGAAGTTCGTCCGCCGGACTCGGAATGGCCCCAGACTTTGCGGGCGGCCTCCGTTTGCCAAAAATAGGCCACGGGCACAGCCGCGCCCAAAAATGAGCGCCCCGAAGGTCGGGGCGCCAACACCCCCCAGCAGAAAAATGGCCCAGAAACGGGTGTGCTATAGCCTTGGCGGGGGGCGTGGGCGAAGTTCGTCCGCCGGACTCGGAATGGCCCCAGACTTTGCGGGCGGCCTCCGTGTGCCAAAAATAGGCCACGGGCACAGCCGCGCCCAAAAATGAGCGCCCGAAGGTCGGGGCGCCACACCCCCCAGCGGAAAAATGGCCCAGAAACGGGTGTGCTATAGCCTTGGCGGGGGGCGTGGGCGAAGTTCGTCCGCCGGACTCGGAATGGCCCCAGACTTTGCGGGCGGCCTCCGTGTGCCAAAAATAGGCCACGAGCACAGCCGCGCCCAAAAATGAGCGCCCGAAGGTCGGGGCGCCAACACCCCCAAGCGGAAAATTGGCCGAAAAACGGGTGGCCTATAGCCTTGGTGGGGGGCGTGGGCGAAGTTCGTCCGCCGGACTCGGAATGGCCCCAGACTTTGCGGGCGGCCTTCGTGTGCCAAAAATAAGCCACGGGCACAAGCCGCGCCCAAAAATGAGCTCCCGAAGGTCGGGTTCCAACACGCCCCAGCGGAAAATTGGCCAAAAAACGGGTGGGCTATAGCCTTTGCAGGGGGCGTGGGCGGAGTTCTTCCGCCGGACTCGGAAAGGCCCCAGACTTTGCGGGCGGCCTCCGTGCACCAAAAATAGGCCACGGGCAAAGGCCGCGCCCAAAAATGAGCGCCCGAAGGTCGGGGCGCCAACACCCCCCAGCGGAAAATTGGCCGAAAAACGGGTGGCGTATAGCCTTGGTGGGGGGCGTGGGCGAAGTTCGTCCGCCGGACTCGGAATGGCCCCAGACTTTGCGGGCGACCTCCGTGTGCCAAAAATAGGCCACGGGCACAGCCGCGCCCAAAAATGAGCGCCCGAAGGTCGGGGCGCCAACACCCCCCAGCGGAAAAATGGCCAAAAAACGGGTGGGCTATAGCCTTGGTGGGGGGCGTGGGCGAAGTTCGTCCGCCGGACTCGGAATGGCCCCAGACTTTGCGGGCGGCCTCCGTGTGCCAAAAATAGGCCACGGGCACAGCCGCGCCCAAAAATGAGCGCCCGAAGGTCGGGGCGCCAGCACCCCCCAGCGGAAAAATGGCCAAGAAACGGGTGTGCTATAGCCTTGGCGGGGGGCATGGGCGAAGTTCGTCCGCCGGACTCGGAATGGCCCCAGACTTTGTGGGCGGCCTCCGTGTGCCAAATAAAGGCAACGGGCACAGCCGCGCCCAAAAATGAGCGCCCTAAGGTCGGGGCGCCAACACCCCCCAGCGGTAAAATGGCCAAAAAACGGGTGGGCTATAGCCTTGGCGGGGGGCGTGGGCGAAGTTCGTCCGCCGGACTCGGAATGGCCCCAGACTTTGCGGGCGGCCTTCGGGTGCCAAAAATAGGCCACGGGCACAGCCGCGCCCAAAATGAGCTCCCGAAGGTCGGGTTCCAACACCCCCCAGCGGAAAAATGGCCAAAAAACGGGTGGGCTATAGCCTTGGCGGGGGGCGTGGCGAAGTTCGTCCGCCGGACTCGGAAAGGCCCCAGACTTTGCGGGCGGCCTCCGTGTGCCAAAAATAGGCCACGGGCACAGCCGCGCCCTAAAATGAGCTCCCGAAGGTCGGGTTCCAACACCCCCCAGCGGAAAAATGGCCAAAAAATGGGTGGGCTATAGCCTTGGTGGGGGGCGTGGGCGAAGTTCGTCCGCCGGACTCGGAATGGCCCCAGACTTTGCGGGCGGCCTCCGTGTGCCAAAAATAGGCCACGGGCACAGCCGCGCCCAAAAATGAGCGCCCGAAGGTCGGGGCGCCAACACCCCCCAGCGGAAAAATGGCCCAGAAACGGGTGTGCTATAGCCTTGGCGGGGGGCGTGGGCGAAGTTCGTCCGCCGGACTCGGAATGGCCCCAGACTTTGCGGGCGGCCTCCGTGTGCCAAAAATAGGCCACGGGCACAGCCGCTCGGAAAAATGAGCGCCTGAAGGTCGGGGCTCCAACACCCCCCAGCGGGAAAATTGGCCGAAATACGGGTGGCCTATAGCCTTGGTGGGGGGCGTGGGCGAAGTTCGTCCGCCGGACTCGGAAAGGCCCCAGACTTTGCGGGCGGCGTCCGTGTGCCAAAAATAGGCCACGAGCACAGCCGCGCCCAAAAATGAGCGCCCGAAGGTCGGGGCGCCAACACCCCCCAGCGGAAAATTGGCCGAAAAACGGGTGGCCTATAGCCTTGGTGGGGGGCGTGGGCGAAGTTCGTCCGCCGGACTCGGAATGGCCCCAGACTTTGCGGGCGGCCTCCGTGCACCAAAAATAGGCCACGGGCAAAGGCCGCGCCCAAAAATGAGCGCCCGAAGGTCGGGGCGCCAACACCCCCCAGCGGAAAATTGGCCGAAAAACGGGTGGCGTATAGCCTTGGTGGGGGGCGTGGGCGAAGTTCGTCCGCCGGACTCGGAATGGCCCCAGACTTTGCGGGCGGCCTCCGTGCACCAAAAATAGGCCACGGGCAAAGGCCGCGCCCAAAAATGAGCGCCCGAAGGTCGGGGCGCCAACACCCCCCAGCGGAAAATTGGCCAAAAAACGGGTGGCGTATAGCCTTGGTGGGGGGCGTGGGCGAAGTTCGTCCGCCGGACTCGGAATGGCCCCAGACTTTGCGGGCGACCTCCGTGTGCCAAAAATAGGCCACGGGCACAGCCGCGCCCAAAAATGAGCGCCCGAAGGTCGGGGCGCCAACACCCCCCAGCGGAAAAATGGCCAAAAAAACGGGTGGGCTATAGCCTTGGCGGGGGGCGTGGGCGAAGTTCGTCCGCCGGACTCGGAATGGCCCCAGACTTTGTGGGCGGCCTCCGTGTGCCAAATATAGGCAACGGGCACAGCCGCGCCCAAAAATGAGCGCCCTAAGGTCGGGGCGCCAACACCCCCCAGCGGAAAAATGGCCAAAAAACGGGTGGGCTATAGCCTTGGCGGGGGGCGTGGGCGAAGTTCGTCCGCCGGACTCGGAATGGCCCCAGACTTTGCGGGCGGCCTTCGTGCGCCAAAAATAGGCCACGGGCACAGCCGCGCCCAAAAATGAGCTCCCGAAGGTCGGGTTCCAACACCCCCCAGCGGAAAATTGGCCAAAAAACGGGTGGGCTATAGCCTTTGCAGGGGGCGTGGGCGAAGTTCGTCCGCCGGACTCGGAAAGGCCCCAGACTTTGCGGGCGGCCTCCGTGTGCCAAAAATAGGCCACGGGCACAGCCGCGCCCTAAAATGAGCTCCCGAAGGTCGGGTTCCAACACCCCCCAGCGGAAAAATGGCCAAAAAACGGGTGGGCTATAGCCTTGGTGGGGGGCGTGGGCGAAGTTCGTCCGCCGGACTCGGAATGGCCCCAGACTTTGCGGGCGGCCTCAGTGTGCCAAAAATAGGCCACGGGCACAGCCGCGCCCAAAAATGAGCGCCCGAAGGTCGGGGCGCCCGCACCCCCCAGCGGAAAAATGGCCAAGAAACGGGTGTGCTATAGCCTTGGCGGGGGGCGTGGGCGAAGTTCGTCCGCCGGACTCGGAATGGCCCCAGACTTTGCGGGCGGCCTACGTGTGCCAAAAATAGGCCACGGGCACAGCCGAGCCCAAAAAGGAGCGCCCGAAGGTCGGGGCGCCAACACCCCCCAGCGGAAAAATGGCCAAGAAACGGGTGTGCTATAGCCTTGGCGGGGGGCGTGGGCGAAGTTCGTCCGCCGGACTCGGAATGGCCCCAGACTTTATGGGCGGCCTCCGTGTGCCAAAAATAGGCAACGGGCACAACCGCGCCCAAAAATGAGCGCCCTAAGGTCGGGGCGCCAACACCCCCCAGCGGATAAATGGCCAAAAAACGGGTGTGCTATAGCCTTGGCGGGGGGCGTGGGCGAAGTTCGTCCGCCGGACTCGGAATGGCCCCAGACTTTGCGGGCGGCCTTCGTGTGCCAAAAATAGGCCACGGGCACAGCCGCGCCCAAAAATGAGCTCCCGAAGGTCGGGTTCCAACACCCCCCAGCGGAAAATTGGCCAAAAAACGGGTGGGCTATAGCCTTTGCAGGGGGCGTGGGCGAAGTTCTTCCGCCGGACTCGGAAAGGCCCCAGACTTTGCGGGCGGCCTCCGTGTGCCAAAAATAGGCCACGGGCACAGCCGCGCCATAAAATGAGCTCCCGAAGGTCGGGTTCCAACACCCCCCAGCGGAAAATTGGCCAAAAAAACGTGTGGGCTATAGCCTTGGTGGGGGGGCGTGGGCGAAGTTCGTCCGCCGGACTCGGAATGGCCCCAGACTTTGCGGGCGGCCTCCATGTGCCAAAAATAGGCCACAGGCACAGCCGCGCCAAAAAATGAGCGCCCGAAGGTCGGGGCGCCAACACCCCCCAGCGGAAAAATGGCCAAAAAACGGGTGGGCTATAGCCTTGGCGGGGGGCGGTGGGCGAAGTTCGTCCGCCGGACTCGGAATGGCCCCAGACTTTGCGGGCGGCCTCCGTGTGCAAAACATAGGCCACGGGCACAGCCGCGCCCAAAAATGAGCGCCCGAAGGTCGGGGCGCCAACACCCCCCAGCGGAAAAATGGCCAAAAAACGGGTGGGATATAGCCTTGGAGGGGGGCGTTGGCGAAGTTCGTCCGCCGGACTCGGAATGGCCGCAGACTTTGCGGGCGGCCTCCGTTTGCCAAAAATAGGCCACGTGCACAGCCGCGCCCAAAAATGAGCGCCCAAAGGTCGGGGCGCCAACACCCCCCCCGCCCAAAAATGAGCGCCCGAAGGTCGGGGCGCCAACACCCCCCCAGCAGAAAAATGGCCCAGAAACGGGTGTGCTATAGCCTTGGCGGGGGGAGTGGGCGAAGTTCGTCCGCCGGACTCGGAATGGCCCCAGACTTTGCGGGCGGCCTCCGTGTGCCAAAAATAGGCCACGGGCACAGCCGCGCCCAAAAATGAGCGCCCGAAGGTCGGGGCGCCAACACCCCCCAGCGGAAAAATGGCCCAGAAACGGGTGTGCTATAGCCTTGGCGGGGGGCGTGGGCGAAGTTCGTCCGCCGGACTCGGAATGGCCCCAGACTTTGCGGGCGGCCTCCGTTTGCCAAAAATAGGCCACGGGCACAGCCGCGCCCAAAAATGAGCGCCCAAAGGTCGGGGCGCCAACACCCCCCCGCCCAAAAATGAGCGCCCGAAGGTCGGGGCGCCAACACCCCCCAGCAGAAAAATGGCCAGAAACGGGTGTGCTATAGCCTTGGCGGGGGGAGTGGGCGAAGTTCGTCCGCCGGACTCGGAATGGCCCCAGACTTTGCGGGCGGCCTCCGTGTGCCAAAAATAGGCCACGGGCACAGCCGCGCCCAAAAATGAGCGCCCGAAGGTCGGGGCGCCAACACCCCCCAGCGGAAAAATGGCCCAGAAACGGGTGTGCTATAGCCTTGGCGGGGGGCGTGGGCGAAGTTCGTCCGCCGGACTCGGAATGGCCCCAGACTTTGCGGGCGGCCTTCGTGTGCCAAAAATAGGCCACGGGCACAGCCGCGCCCAAAAATGAGCTCCCGAAGGTCGGGTTCCAACACCCCCCAGCGGAAAATTGGCCAAAAAACGGGTGGGCTATAGCCTTTGCAGGGGGCGTGGG
>BTHF01000192.1:0-39207 GCA_033242345.1 Citrus unshiu
GTCTCGCGCCATTCCGAGTCCGGCAGACGAAGTTGGCCAGCTCCACCCCCCAAGGCTATAGCCCACCCGTTGTTGTGGCATTTTTCCGCTGGACGAACTTGGTGCCCCGGCCTTCCGGCGGTTATTTTTGGGGCGCGGCTGTGCCCGCGGCATATTTTTGGCACACGGAGGCCACTCGCAAAGTCTCGCGCCACTCCGAGTCCGGCGGACGAAGTTGGCCCCGCCCCACCCCCCCAAGGCTATAGCCCACCCGTTTTTGTGGCCTTTTTCGGCTGGACGAACTTGGCGCCCCGGCCTTCGGGCGGTTATTTTTCCTACGTGGCTGCGCCCGCGGCCTATTTTTGGCACACGGAGGCCGCTCGCAAAGTCTCGCGCCATTCCGAGTCCGGCGGACGATGTCGGCTAGCCCCACCCCCCAAGGCTATAGCCCACCCGTTTTTGTGGCCATTTTCCGCTGGACGAACTTGGCGCCCCGGCCTTCGGGCGGTTATTTTTGGACGCGGCTGTGGCCGCGGCCTTTTTTTGGCACACGGAGGCCGTTCGCCAAGTCTCGCGCCAATCCGAGTCCGGCAGATGGAGTTGGCCAGCCCCCACCCCCAAAGTCTATAGCCCACCCGTTTTCGTGGCCTTTTTCCGCTGGACGAACTTGGCACCCCCGGCCTTCGGGTGGTTATTTTTGGACGCGGCTGTGGCCGCGGCCTATTGTTGGCACACCGGAGGCCGCTCGGAAAGTCTCACGCCAATCCGAGTCCGGCGGACGAAGTTGGCCAGCCCCACCCCCCAAGGCTATAGCCCTCCCGTTTTTGTGGCCTTTTTCCGCAGGACGAACTTGGCGCCCCCGGCCTTCGGGCGGTTATTTTTGGGCGCGTCTGTGTCCGCGGGCTATTTTTGACACACGGAGGCCGCTCGCAAAGTCTCGCGCCATTCCGAGTCCGGCGGACGAAGTTGGCCAGCCCCACCCCCCAAGGCTATATCCCACCCGTTTTTGTGGCCTTTTTCCGTGGGACGAACTTGGCGCCCCGGTATTCGGGTGGTTATTTTTGGACGCGGCTCTGCCCGCGGCCAATTTTTGGCACATGGAGGCCGCTCGCAAAGTCTCGCGCCATTCCGAGTCCGGTGGACGAAGTTGGCCGGCCCCACCCCCCCAAGGCTATAGCCCACCCGTTTTTGTGGCCTTTTTTCCGCTGGACAAACTTGGCGCCCCGGCCCTTCGGGCGGTTATTTTTGGGAGCGGCTGTGCCCGCGGTCTATTTTTGGCACACGGAGGCCGCTCGCAAAGTATCGCGCCATTCGAGTCCGGCGGACGAAGTAGGTCAGCCCCATCCCCCAAGGCTATAGCCACCCGTTTTTGTGGCCTTTTTCCGCTGGACGAACTTGGCGCCCCGGCCTTTCGGATGGTTATTTTTGGGCGCAGCTGCGCCCGCGGCCTATTTTTGGCACATGGAGACTGCTCACAAAGTCTCGCGCCATTACGAGTCCGGCGGACGAAGTTGGCCAGCCCCACCCCCCAAGGCTATAGCCCACCGTTTTTGCGGCCTTTTTCCGCTGGATGAACTTGGCGCCCCGGCCTTCGGGCGGTTATTTTTGGGCGCGGCTGTGCCCGCGGCATATTTTTGGCACGCGGAGGCCGCTCGCAAAGTCTCGCGCCATTCTGAGTCCGGCGGACGAAGTTGGCCAGCCCCCACCCCCGCAAGGCTATAGCCCACCCGTTTTTGTGGCCTTTTTCCGCTGGACGAACTTGGCGCCCCGGCCTTCGGTCGGTTGTTTTTGGAAGCGGCTGTGCCCTCGGCCTATTTTTGGGTGCACGGAGGGCTGCTCGCAAAGTCTCGCTCCATTCCGAGTCCGGCGGACGAAGTTGGCCAGCCCCACCCCCCAAGCCTATAGCCCACCCGTTTTTGTCGCCTTTTTCCGCTGGACGAACTTGGTGCCCCGGCCTTCGGGCGGTTATTTTTGGGCTCGGCTCGGCCCGCGGCCTATTTTTGGCACACGGAGGCCGCTCGTAAAGTCTCGCTCCATTCCGAGTCCGCGGACGAAGTTGGCCAGCCCCACCCCCCCCAAGCCTATAGCCCACCCGTTTTTGTCGCCTTTTTCCGCTGGACGAACTTGGTGCCCCGGCCTTCGGGCGGTTATTTTTGGGCTCGGCTCGGCCCGCGGCCTATTTTTGGCACACGGAGGCCGCTCGTAAAGTCTCGCGCCAATCCGAGTCCGGCGGACGAAGTTGGCCAGCCCCACCCCCAAAGGCTATAGCCCACCCGTTTTCGTGGCCTTTTTCCGCTGGACGAACTTGGTACCCCCGGCCTTCGGGCGGTTATTTTTGGACGCGGCTGTGGCCGCGGCCTATTTTTTGGCACACGGAGGCCGCTCGCAAGGTCTCGTGCTAATCCGAGTCTGGCGGACGAAGTGGGCCAGCCCCACCCCCCAAGGCTATAGCCCACCGTTGGGCGCGTCTGTGTCCACGGCCTATTTTTGGCACATGGAGGCCGCTCGCAAAGTCTCGCGCCCATTACGAGTCCGGCGGACGAAGTTGGCCAGCCCCACCCCCCCAAGGCTATAGCCCACCCGTTTTTGTGGCCTTTTTCCGCCGGACGAACTTGGCGCCCCCGTTCTTTGGGCCGTTATTTTCGGGCGCGGCTGTGCCTGCGGCCTATTTTTGGCACACGGAGGCCGCTCGCAAAGTCTCGCGCCATTCCGAGTCCGGCGGACGAAGTTGGCCAGCCCCACCCGCCCAAGGGCTATAGCCCACCCCGTTTTTGTGGCCTTTTTCCGCTGGACGAACTTGGCACCCCGGCATTCGGGTGGTTTATTTTTGGACGCGGCTGTGCCAGCGGTCTATTTTTGGTACACGGAGGCCGCTCGCAAAGTCTCGCGCCATTCCGAGTCCGGCGGACGAAGTGGGCCAGCCCCACCCCCCAAGGCTATAGCCCACCCGTTTTTGTGGCCTTTTTCCGCTGGACGAACTTGGCGCCCCGGCCTTCGGGAGGTTATTTTTGGGCGCGTCTGTGTCCGCGGCCTATTTTTGGCACACGGAGGCCGCTCGCAAAGTCTCGCGCCATTCCGAGTCCGGCGGACGAAGTTGACCAGCCCCACCCCCCAAGGCTATAGCCCACCCGTTTTTGTGGCCTTTTTCCGCTGGACGAACTGGGCGCCCCAGCATTCGGGTGGTTATTTTTGGACGCGGCTGTGCCTGCGGTCTATTTTTGGCACACGAAGGCCGCTCACAAAGTCTCGCGCCATTCCGAGTCCGGCGGACGAAGTTGGCCAGCCCCACCCCCCAAGGCTATAGCCCACCCGTTTTTGTGGCCTTTTTCCGCTGGACGAACTTGGCGCCCCGGCCTTCGGGCGGTTATTTTTGGGCGCGGCTGTGCCCGCGGCCTATTTTTTGCACACGGAGGCCGCTCTAAAAGTATCGCGCCATTCCGAGTCCGGCGGACGAAGTAGGCCATCCCCACCCCCAAGGCTATAGCCACCCCGTTTTTGTGGCCTTTTTCCGCTGGACGAACTTGACGCCCCGGCCTTCGGGCGGTTATTTTGGGCGCCGATGCGCCTGCGGCTATATTTGGCAAACGGATGCCGCTCGCAAAGTCTCGCGACATTCCGTGTCCGGCGGACGAAGTGGGCCAGCCCTACCCCCCAAGGCTATAGCCCACCCGTTTTTGTGGCCTTTTTCCGCTGGACGAACTTGGTGCCCCGGCCTTCGGGCGGTTATTTTTGGGCGCGGCTCGGCCCGCCGGCCTATTTTTGGCACACGGAGGCCGCTCGTAAAGTCCTCGCGCCAATCCGAGTCCGGCGGACGAAGTTGGCCAGCCCCACCCCCAAAGCTATAGCCCACCCGTTTTCGTGGCCTTTTTTCCGCTGGACGAACTTGGCACCCCGGCCTTCGGGCGGTTATTTTTGGACGCGGCTGTGGCCGCGGCCTATTTTTGGCACACCGGAGGCCGCTCGCAAATTCTCGTGCTAATCCGAGTCTGGCGGACGAAGTGGGCCAGCCCCACCCCCCAAGGCTATAGCCCACCCATTTTTGTGGCCTTTTTCCGCTGGACGAACTTGGCGCCCCAGCCTTCGGGAGGTTATTTTTGGGGCCCGTCTGTGTCCACGGCCTATTTTTGGAACACGGAGGCCGCTCGCAAAGTCTCGCGCCATTCCGAGTCCGGCGGACGAAGTTGGCCAGCCCCACCCCCCAAGGCTATAGCCCACCCCGTTTTGTGGCCTTTTTCCGCTGGACGAACTTGGCGCCCCCGCCATTCGGGTGGTTATTTTTGGACGCGGTTGTGCCTGCGGTCTATTTTTGGCACACGGAGGCCGCTCGCAAAGTCTCGCGCCATTCCGAGTCCGGCGGACGAAGTTGGCCAGCCCCACCCCCCAAGGCTATAGCCCACCCGTTTTTGTGGCCTTTTTCCGCTGGACGAACTTGCCGCCCCGGCCTTCGGGCGGTTATTTTTGGGCGCGGCTGTGCCCGCGGCCTATTTTTTGCACACGGAGGCAGCTCTAAAAGTATCGCGCCATTCCGAGTCCGGCGGACGAAGTAGGCCATCCCCACCCCCCAAGGCTATAGCCACCCGTTTTTGTGGCCTTTTTCCGCTGGACGAACTTGGCGCCCCGGCCTTCGGGCGGTTATTTTTGGGCGCCGCTGCGCCTGCGGCCTATATTTGGCAAACGGATACCGCTCGCAAAGTCTCGCGCCATTCCGAGTCCGGCAGACGAAGTGGGCCAGCCCTACCGCCCAAGGCTATAGCCCACCCGTTTTTGTGGCCTTTTTCCGCTGGACGAACTTGGTGCCCCGGCCTTCGGGCGGTTATTTTTGGGTGCGGCTCTGCCCGCGGCCTATTTTTGGCACACGGAGGCCGCTCGCAAAGTCTCGCGCCAATCGGAGTCCGGCGGACGAAGTTGGCCAGCCCCACCCCCAAAGGCTATAGCCCACCCGTTTTTGTGGCCTTTTTCCGCTGGACGAACTTGGCGCCCCGGCCTTCGGGCGGTTATTTTTGGGCGCGGCTGTGCCCGCGGCCTATTTTTTGCACACGGAGGCAGCTCTAAAAGTATCGCGCCATTCCGAGTCCGGCGGACGAAGTAGGCCATCCCCACCCCCCAAGGCTATAGCCACCCGTTTTTGTGGCCTTTTTCCGCTGGACGAACTTGGCGCCCCGGCCTTCGGGCGGTTATTTTTGGGCGCCGCTGCGCCTGCGGCCTATATTTGGCAAACGGATACCGCTCGCAAAGTCTCGCGCCATTCCGAGTCCGGCAGACGAAGTGGGCCAGCCCTACCGCCCAAGGCTATAGCCCACCCGTTTTTGTGGCCTTTTTCCGCTGGACGAACTTGGTGCCCCGGCCTTCGGGCGGTTATTTTTGGGTGCGGCTCTGCCCGCGGCCTATTTTTGGCACACGGAGGCCGCTCGCAAAGTCTCGCGCCAATCGGAGTCCGGCGGACGAAGTTGGCCAGCCCCACCCCCAAAGGCTATGGCCCACCCGTTTTCGTGGCCTTTTTCCGCTGGACGAACTTGGCACCCCCGGCCTTCGGGCGGTTATTTTTGGACGCGGCTGTGGCCGCGGCCTATTTTTGGCACACAGAGGCCGCTCTCAAAGTCTCGCGCTAATCCGAGTCTGGCGGACGAAGTCGGCCAGCCCCACCCCCCAAGGTTATAGCCCACCCGTTTTTGTAGCCTTTTTCCGCTGGACGAACTTGGCGCCCCGGCGTTCGGGCGGTTATTTTTGGGCGCATCTGTGTCCGCGGCCTAGTTTTGGCACAAGGAGGCCGCTCGCAAAGTCTCGCGCTAATCCGAGTCCGGCGGGCGAAGTCGGCCAGCCCCACCCCCCAAGGCTATAGCCCACCCGTTTTTGTGGCCTTTTTTCCGCTGGACGAACGTGGCACCCCCGGCTTTCGGGCGGTTATTTTTGGACACGGCTGTGGCCGCGGCCTATTTTTGGCACACGGAGGCCGCTCGCAAAGTCTCGCGCTAATCCGAGTCTGGCGGACGAAGTGGGCCAGCCCCACCCCCCAAGGCTATAGCCCACCCGTTTTTGTGGCCTTTTTCCGCTGGACGAACTTGGCGCCCCGGCCTTCGGGAGGTTATTTTTGGGCGCGTCTGTGTCCGCGGCCTATTTTTGGCACACGGAGGCCGCTCGCAAAGTCTCGCGCCATTCCGAGTCCGGCGGACGAAGTTGGCCAGCCCCACCCCCCAAGGCTATAGCCCACCCGTTTTTGTGGCCTTTTTCCGCTGGACGAACTGGGCGCCCCAGCATTCGGGTGGTTATTTTTGGACGCGGCTGTGCCTGCGGTCTATTTTTGGCACACGGAGGCCGCTCACAAAGTCTCGCGCCATTCCGAGTCCGGCGGACGAAGTTGGCCAGCCCCACCCCCCAAGGCTATAGCCCACCCGTTTTTGTGGCCTTTTTCCGCTGGACGAACTTGGCGCCCCGGCCTTCGGGCGGTTATTTTTGGGCGCCGCTGCGCCTGCGGCCTATATTTGGCAAACGGATGCCGCTCGCAAAGTCTCGCGACATTCCGTGTCCGGCGGACGAAGTGGGCCAGCCCTACCCCCCAAGGCTATAGCCCACCCGTTTTTGTCGCCTTTTTCCGCTGGACGAACTTGGTGCCCCGGCCTTCGGGCGGTTATTTTTGGGCGCGGCTCGGCCCGCGGCCTATTTTTGGCACACGGAGGCCGCTCGTAAAGTCTCGCGCCAATCCGAGTCCGGCGGACGAAGTTGGCCAGCCCCACCCCCAAAGGCTATAGCCCCACCCGTTTTCGTGGCCTTTTTCCGCTGGACGAACTTGGCACCCCGGCCTTCGGGCGGTTATTTTTGGACGCGGCTGTGGCCGCGGCCTATTTTTGGCACACGGAGGCCGCTCGCAAAGTCTCGTGCTAATCCGAGTCTGGCGGACGAAGTGGGCCAGCCCCACCCCCCAAGGCTATAGCCCACCCATTTTTGTGGCCTTTTTCCGCTGGACGAACTTGGCGCCCCGGCCTTCGGGAGGTTATTTTTGGGCGCGTCTGTGTCCACGGCCTATTTTTGGCACACGGAGGCCGCTCGCAAAGTCTCGCGCCATTCCGAGTCCGGCGGACGAAGTTGGCCAGCCCCACCCCCCAAGGCTATAGCCCACCCGTTTTTGTGGCCTTTTTCCGCTGGACGAACTTGGCGCCCCGGCATTCGGGTGGTTATTTTTGGACGCGGCTGTGCCTGCGGTCTATTTTTGGCACACGGAGGCCGCTCGCAAAGTCTCGCGCCATTCCGAGTCCGGCGGACGAAGTTGGCCAGCCCCACCCCCCCAAGGCTATAGCCCACCCGTTTTTGTGGCCTTTTTCCGCTGGACGAACTTGGCGCCCCGGCCTTCGGGCGGTTATTTTTGGGCGCGGCTGTGCCCGCGGCCTATTTTTTGCACACGGAGGCAGCTCTAAAAGTATCGCGCCATTCCGAGTCCGGCGGACGAAGTAGGCCATCCCCACCCCCCAAGGCTATAGCCACCCGTTTTTGTGGCCTTTTTCCGCTGGACGAACTTGGCGCCCCGGCCTTCGGGCGGTTATTTTTGGGCGCCGCTGCGCCTGCGGCCTATATTTTGCAAACGGATACCGCTCGCAAAGTCTCGCACCATTCCGAGTCCGGCGGACGAAGTGGGCCAGCCCTACCGCCCAAGGCTATAGCCCACCCGTTTTTGTGGCCTTTTTCCGCTGGACGAACTTGGTGCCCCCGGCCTTCGGGCGGTTATTTTTGGGTGCGGCTCTGCCCGCGGCCTATTTTTGGCACACGGAGGCCGCTCGCAAAGTCTCGCGCCAATCGGAGTCCGGCGGACGAAGTTGGCCAGCCCCACCCCCAAAGGCTATGGCCCACCCGTTTTCGTGGCCTTTTTCCGCTGGACGAACTTGGCACCCCGGCCTTCGGGCGGTTATTTTTGGACGCGGCTGTGGCCACGGCCTATTTTTGGCACACGGAGGCCGCTCTCAAAGTCTCGCGCTAATCCGAGTCTGGCGGACGAAGTCGGCCCAGCCCCACCCCCCAAGGTTATAGCCCACCCGTTTTTGTAGCCTTTTTCTGCTGGACGAACTTGGCGCCCCGGCGTTCGGGCGGTTATTTTTGGGCGCATCTGTGTCCGCGGCCTAGTTTTGGCACAAGGAGGCCACTCGCAAAGTCTCGCGCTAATCCGAGTCCGGCGGGCGAAGTCGGCCAGCCCCACCCCCCAAGGCTATAGCCCACCCGTTTTTGTGGCCTTTTTCCGCTGGACGAACTTGGCGCCCCAGCCTTCGGCCGGTTATTTTTGGGCGCGGCTGTGCCCAGGGCCTATTTTTGGCACACCGAGGCCCGCACGCAAAGTCTCGCGCCATTCCGAGTCCGGCGGGCGATGTTGGCCAGCCCCACCGCCCAAGGTTATGGGCCCACCCATTTTTGTGGCCTTTTTCCGCTGGACCGAACTTGGCGCCCCGGCCTTCGGTCGGTTATTTTTGGACGCGGCTGTGCCCTCGGCCTATTTTTGGCGAACGGAGGCCGCTCGCAAAGTCTCGCGTAATTCCGAGTCCGGCGGACGAAGTTGGCCAGCCCCACCCCCCAAGGCTATAGCCCACCCGTTTTTGTGGCCTTTTTCCGCTGGACGAACTTGGTGCCCCCGGCCTTCGGGCGGTTATTTTGGGCCGCGGCTGTGCCCGCGGCCTATTTTTTTCACACGGAGGCCGCTCGCAAAGTCTCACCCCCATTCCGAGTCCGGCGGACGAAGTCGGCCAGCCCCACCCCCCAAGGCTATTGCCCACACCGTTTTTGTGGCCTTTGTCCGCTGGACGAACTTGGCGGCCCGTCCTTCGGGCGGTTATTTTTTTGCGGGGCTGTACCCGCGGCCTATTTTTGGCACACGGAGGCTGCTCGCAAAGTCTCGCGCCATTCCGAGTCCGGCGGACGAAGTCGGCCAGCCCCACCCCCCAAGGCTATAGCCCACCCCGTTTTTGTGGCCTTTTTCCGCTGGACGAACTTGGCGCCCCAGCCTTCGGGCGGTTATTTTTGGCCGCGGCTGTGCCCGCGGCCTATTGTTGGCACACGGAGGCCGCTCGCAAAGTCTCGCGCCAATCCGAGTCCGGCGGACGAAGTTGGCCAGCCCCATCCCCCAAGGCTATAGCCCACCCATTTTTGTCGCCTTTTTCCGCTGGACGAACTTGGCGCCCCGGCCTTTGGGCGGTTATTTTTGGGCGCGTCTGTGTCCGCGGCCTATTGTTGGCACACGGAGGCCGCTCGCAAAGTCTCGCGCCAATCCGAGTCCGGCGGACGAAGTTGGCCAGCCCCCACCCCCCAAGGCTATAGCCCACCCATTTTTTTCGCCTTTTTCCGCTGGACGAACTTGGCGCCCCGGCCTTTGGGCGGTTATTTTTGGGCGCGTCTGTGTCCGCGGCCTATTTTTGGCACACGGAGGCCGCTCGCAAAGTATCGCGCCATTTCGAGTCCGGCGGACGAAGTTGGCCAGCCCCAACCCCAAGGCTATAGCCCACCCTTTTTTGTGGCCTTTTTCCGCTGGACGACTTGGCGCCCCAGCCTTCGGCCGGTTATTTTTGGGCGCGGCTGTGCCCCAGGGCCTATTTTTGGCACACCGAGGCCGCTCGCAAAGTCTCGCGCCATTCCGAGTCCGGCGGACGAAGTTGGCCAGCCACACCGCCCAAGGTTATGGCCCACCGTTTTTGTGGCCTTTTTCCGCTGGACGAACTTGTCGCCCCGGCCTTCGGGCGGTTATTTTTGAGCGCGGCTGTGCCCGCGGCCTATTTTTGGTACACCGGAGGTGCCCTCACAAATTCTCGCGCCATTCCGAGCCCGGCGGACGAAGTTGCTCAGCCCCACCCCCCAAGGCTATAGCCCACCCGTTTTTCTGGTCTTTTTCCGCTAGACGAACTTGGCGCCCCGGCCTTCGGGCGGTAATTTTTGGGTGCGGTTGTACCCGCGGCCTATTTTTGGCACACGGAGGCGCCTCGCAAAGTTTCACGCCATTCCAAGCCCGGCGACGAAGTTGGCCAGCCCCACCCCCCAAGGCTATAGCCCACCCGTTTTTGTGGCCCTTTTCCGCTGGACGAACTTGGCCGCCCCGGCCTTCGGGTGGTTATTTTTGGGCGCGGCTCTGCCCGCGACCTATTTTTTCCACACGGAGGCGCCTCGCAAAGTCTCGCACCATTCCGAGTCCGGCGGACGAAGTTGGCCGGCCCCACCCCCCAAGGCTATAGCCCACCCGTTTTTGTGGCCTTTTTCCGTTGGACGAACTTGGCGCCCCGGCCTTCGGGCGGTTATTTTTGGGTACGGCTGTGCCCGCGGCCTATTTTTGGCACACGGAGGTGCCTCGCAATGTCTCGCGCCATTCCGAGTCCGGCGACGAAGTTAGCCAGCCCCACCCCCCAAGGCTATAGCCCACCTGTTTTTGTGGCCTTTTTCCGCTGGACAAACTTGGCGTCCCGGCTTTCGGGTGGTTATTTTTGGGCGCGGCTGTGCCCGCGGCCTATTTTTGGCACACGGAGGCGCCTCGGAAATTCTCGCGCCATTCCGAGCCCGGCGGACGAAGTTGGCCTGCCGCACCCCCCAAGGCTATAGCCCACCCGTATTTGTGCCTTTTTCCGCTGGACGAACTTGGCACCCCCGGCCTTGGGGGGTTTATTTTTGGGCGCGGCTGTGTCCCGCGGCCTATTTTTGGCACACGGAGGTGCCCTCGCAAAGTCTCGTGCCATTCCGAGTCCGGCGGACGAAGTTGGCCAGCCCCACCCCCCAAGGCTATAGCCCACCCGTATTTGTTGCCATTTTCCGCTGGACAAACTTGTCGCCCCGGCCTTCGGGCGGTTATTTTTGGGTGCGGCTGTGCCCGCGGCCTATTTTTGGCACACCGGAGGCGCCTCGCAAAGTTTCACGCCATTCCAAGCCCGGCGGACGAAGTTGGCCAGCCCCACCCCCCAAGGCTATAGCCCACCCGTTTTTGTGGCCCTTTTCCGCTGGACGAACTTGGCGCCCCGGCCTTCGGGTGGTTATTTTTGGGCGCGGCTCAGGCCGCGACCTATTTTTTCCACACGGAGGCGCCTCGCAAAGTCTCGCACCATTCCGAGTCCGGCGGACGAAGTTGGCCAGCCCCACCCCCCCAAGGCTATAGCCCACCCGTATTTGTTGCCATTTTCCGCTGGACAAACTTGTCGCCCAGGCCTTCGGGCGGTTATTTTTGGGTACGGCTGTGCCCGCGGCCTATTTTTGGCACACGGAGGTGCCTCGCAATGTCTCGCGCCATTCCGAGTCCGGCGGACGAAGTTAGCCAGCCCCACCCCCCAAGGCTATAGCCCACCTGTTTTTGTGGCCTTTTTCCGCTGGACGAACTTGGCGCCCCGGCCTTTGGGCGGTTATTTTTGGGCTCGGCTGTGCCCGCAGCTTATTTTTGGCACACGGAGGCGCCTCGCAAAGTCTCGCACTATTCCGAGTCCGGCGGACGAAGTTGGCCAGCCCCACCCCCCAAGGCTATAGCCCACTCCGTTTTTGTGGCCTTTTTCCGCTGGACGAACTTGGCGCCCCGGCCTTCGGGCGGTTATTTTTGGACGCGGCTGTGCCCTCGGCTTATTTTTGGCACACGGAGGCGCCTCGCAAAGTCTCGCACCATTCCGAGTCCGGCGGACGAAGTTGGCCAGCCCCACCCCCCAAGGCTATAGCCCACCCCGTTTTTGTGGCCTTTTTCCGCTGGACCGAGCTTGGTGCCCCGGCCTTCGGGCGGTTATTTTTGGGTGCAGCTGTGCCCACGTCCTATTTTTGGCACACGGAGGCTTCTCGCAAAGTCTCGTGCCTTTCCGACTCCGGCGGACGAAGTTGACCAGCCCCACCCCCCAAGGCTATAGCCCACCCGAATTTGTAGCCTTTTTCAGCTGGACGAACTTGGCGCCCTGGCCTTCGGGCGTTTATTTTTGGGCTCGGCTGTGCCCGCGGCTTATTTTTGGCACACGGAGGCGCCTCGCAAAATCTCGCACCATTCCGAGTCCGGCGGACGAAGTTGGCCAGCCCCACCCCCCAAGGCTATAGCCCACACCCGTTTTTAGGCCCTTTTTCCGTTGGACGAACTTGGCGCCCCCGGCATTCGGGCGGTTATTTTTGGGTACGGCTTTGCCCGCGGCCTATTTTTGGCACACGGAGGTTCCTCGCAATGTCTCGCGCCATTCCGAGTCCGGCGGACGAAGTTGGCCATCCCCACCCCCCAAGGCTATAGCCCACCCGTTTTTGTGGCCTTTTTCCGCTGGACAAACTTGGCGCCCCGGCCTTCGGGTGGTTATTTTTGGGCGCGGCTGTGCCCGCGGCCTATTTTTGGCACACGGAGGCACCTCGCAATGTCTCGCGCCATTCCGAGTCCGGCGGACGAAGTTGGCCAGCCCCACCCCCCAAGGCTATAGGCCACCCGTATTTGTGGCCTTTTTCCGCAGGACGAACTTGGGACCCCCGGCCTTGGGGCGTTTATTTTTTGGGCGCGGTTGTGTCCGCGGCCTATTTTTGGCACACGGAGGCTTCTCGCAAAGTCTCGTGCCATTCCGACTCCGGCGGACGAAGTTGGCCAGCCCCACCCCCCCAAGGCTATAGTCCACCCGTATTTGTGGCCATTTTCCGCTGGACAAACTTGTCGCCCCGGCCTTCGGGCGGTTATTTTTGGACGCGGCTGTGCCCGCGGCCTATTTTTGTTACACGGAGGCACCTCACAAATTCTCGCGCCATTCCGAGCCTGGCGGACGAAGTTGCTCAGCCCCACCCCCCAAGGCTATAGCCCACCCGAATTTGTAGCCTTTTTCAGCTGGACGAACTTGGCGCCCTGGCCTTCGGGCGTTTATTTTTGGGCCGGCTGTGCCCGCGGCCTATTTTTGGCACACAGAGGTGCCTCGCAAAGTCTCACGCCATTCCGAGTCCGCGGACGAAGTTAGCCAGCCCCACCCCCCAAGGCTATAGCCCACCCGTTTTCGTGGCCTTTTTCCGCTGGACGAACTTGGCGCTCCAGCCTTCGGGCGGTTATTTTTGGGCTCGGCTCTGCCGCGGCTTATTTTTGGCACACGGTGATGCCTCACAAAGTCTCGTGCGATTCCGAGTCCGGCGGACGAAGTTGGCCAGCCCCACGCCCCAAGGCTATAGCCCACCCGTTTTTGTGGCCTTTTTCCGCAGGACGAACTTGGCGTCCCGGCCTTCGGGCGGTTATTTTTGGGCGTGGCTGTGCCCGCGGCCTATTTTTGGCACACGGAGGCACCTCGCAATGTCTCGCGGCATTCCGAGTCCGGCGGACGAAGTTGGCCAGCCCCACCCCCCAAGGCTATAGCCCACCCGTATTTGTGGCCTTTTTCCGCTGGACGAACTTGGCGCCCCCGGCCTTCGGACAGTTATTTTTGGGCGCGGCTGATCCCGCGGCCTATTTTTGGCGCACGGACGCACCTCGCAAAGTCTCGCGCCATTCCGAATCCGGCGGACGTAGTTGGCCATCACCACCCCCCAAGGCTATAGCCCACCCGTTTTGGTGGCCTTTTAACGCTGGGCGAACTTGGCGCCCCCGGCCTTCGGGCGGTTATTTTTGGGTGCGGCTGTGCCCGCGGCCTATTTTTGGCACACGGAGGCACCTCGTAAATTCTCACGCCATTCCAATTCCGGCGGACGAAGTCGGCCTGCCCCACCCCCCAAGGCTATAGCCCACCCGTAGTTGTGGACTTTTTCCGCTGGACGAACTTGGCGCCCCGGCCTTCGGGCGGTTATTTTTGGTCACGGCTGTGCCCGCGGTCTATTTTTGGCACACGGAGGCGCCTCGCGAAGTCTCGCGCCATTCCGAATCAGGCGGACGAAGTTGGCCATCCCCCACCCCCCAAGGCTATAGCCCACCCCGTATTTGTGGCCTTTTTCCGCTGGACGAACATGGCGCCCGGCCTTCGGGCGGTTATTTTTGCGCGCGGCTGTGCCCGCAGCCTATTTTTGGCACACGGAGGCACCTCGCAAAGTCTTGAGCCATTCCGAGTCCGGCGGACGAAGTTGGCCATCCCCACCCCCCAAGGCTATAGCCCCACCCGTATTTGTGGCCTTTTTCCGCTGGACGAACATGGCGCCCGGCCCTTCGGGCGGTTATTTTTGGGCGCGGCTGTGCCCGCGGCCTATTTTTGGCATACGGAGGCGCCTCGCAAAGTCTCGCGCCATTCCGAGTCCGGCGAACAAATGGGCCAGCCCCACCCCCCAAGGCTATAGCCCACCCGTATTTGTGGCCTTTTTCCGCTGGACGAACTTGGCGCCCGGCCTTCGGGCGGTTATTTTTGGGCGCGGCTGTGCCCGCAGCCTATTTTTGGCACACGGCAGCACCTCGCAAAGTGTCGTGCCATTCCGAGTCCGGCGGACGAAGTTGGCCAGCCCCACCCCCCAAGGCTATAGCCCTCCCGTATTTGTGGCCTTTTTCCGCTGGACGAACTTGGCGCCCCGCCTTCGGACAGTTATTTTTGGGCGCGTCTGTTCCCGCGGCCTATTTTTGGCACCACGGACGAGCCTCGAAAAGTCTCGCGCCATTCCGAATCCGGCGGACGAAGTTGGCCATCCCCACCCCCCCAAGGCTATAGCCCACCCCGTATTTGTGGCCTTTTTCCGCTGGACGAACATGGCGCCCGGCCTTCGGGCGGTTATTTTTGGGCGCGGCTGTGCCCGCGGCCTATTTTGGCACACGGAGGCACCTCGTAAATTCTCGCGCCATTCAATTCCGGCGGACGAAGTCGGCCAGCCCCACCCCCCCAAGGCTATAGCCCACCCGTAGTTGTGGCCTTTTTCCGCTGGACGAACTTGGCGCCCCGGCCTTCGGGCGGTTATTTTTGGTCACGGCTGTGCCCGCGGTCTATTTTTGGCACACGGAGGCGCCTCGCGAAGTCTCGCGCCATTCCGAATCCGGCGGACCGAAGTTGGCCATCCCCACCCCCCAAGGCTATAGCCCACCCGTATTTGTGGCCTTTTTCTGCTGGACGAACTTGGCGCCCCGGCCTTCGGGCGGTTATTTTTGGGTGCGGCTGTGCCCCGCGGCCTATTTTTGGCACACAGAGGTGCCTCGCAAAGTCTCGCGCCATTCCGACCCCGGCGTACGAAGTTGGCCAGCCCCCACTCCCCAAGGCTATAGCCCTCCCCCGTTTTTGTGGCCTTTTTCCGCTGGACGAACTTCGCGCCCCCCCCCTTCGGGCGGTTATTTTTGGGAGCGGCTGAGCCCGCGTCCTATTTTTGGCACACGGAGGTGCCTCGCAAAGTTTCGCTCCATTCCGAGTCCGGCGGACGAGGTTGGCCATCCCCCACCCCCCAAGGCTATAGCCCACCCGTATTTGTGACCTTTTTCCGCTGGACGAACTTGGCGCCCCGGCCTTCAGGCGGTTATTTTTGGGCGCGGCTGTGCCCGCGTCCTATTTTTGGCGCACGGAGGCTCCTCGCAAAGTCTCGCGCCATTCCGAGTCCGGCGGACGAAGTTGGCCAGCCCCACCCCCCAAGGCTATAGCCCACCCGTTTTTGTGGCCTTTTTCCGCTGGACGAACTTGGCGCCCCCCACCCTTCGGTCGGTTATTTTTGGGAGCGGCTGTGCCCGCGTCCTATTTTTGGCGCACGGAGGCTCCTCGCAAAGTCTCGCGCCATTCCGAGTCCGGCGGACGAATGGGCCTGCCCCACCACCCAAGGCTATAGCCCACCCGTATTTGTGGCCTTTTTCCGCTGGACGAACTTGGCGCCCCGGCCTTCGGGCGGTTATTTTTTGGGTACGGCTGTGCCCCACGGCCTATTTTTGGCACACGGAGGTGCCTCGCAAAGTTTCGCGCCATTCCGAGTCCGGCGGACGAAGTTGGCCAGCCCCACCCCCCAAGGCTATAGCCCCCACCCGTTTTTGTGGCCTTTTTCCGCTGGATGAACTTGGCGCCCCCCCCCTTCGGGCGGTTATTTTTGGCAGCGGCTGAGCCCGCGTCCTATTTTTGGCACACGGAGGTGCCTCGCAAAGTTTCGCGCCATTCCGAGTCCGGCGGACGAAGTTGGCCATCCCCCACCCCCCCAAGGCTATAGCCCACCCGTATTTGTGGCCTTTTTCCGCTGGACGAACTTGGCGCCCCGGCCTTCAGGCGGTTATTTTTGGGCACGGCTGTGCCCGCGGCCTATTTTTGGCACACGGAGGCGCCTCGCAAAGTCTCCCCGCCATTCCGAGTCCGGCGGACGAAGTTGGCCAGCCCCCACCCCACAAGGCTATAGCCCACCCGTTTTTGTGGCCTTTTTCCGCTGGACGAACTTGGCGCCCCCGGCATTTGGGCGGTTATTTTTGGGCGCGGCTGTGCCCGCGGCGTATTTTTGGCACACGGAGGCGCCTCGCAAAGTCTCCCGCCATTCCGAGTCCGGCGGACGAAGTTGGCGAGCCCCACCCCCCCAAGGCTATAGCCCCACCCGATTTTGTGGCCTTTTTCCGCTGGACGAACCTGGCGCCCCCGGCCTTCGGGCGGTTATTTTTGGGCGCGGCTGAGTCCGCAGTCTAATTTTGGCACACGGAGGCGCCTCGCACAGTCTCGCGCCATTCCGAGTCCGGCGGACGAAGTTGGCCAGCCCCACCCCCCAAGGCTATAGCCCACCCGTATTTTGTGGCCTTTTTCCGCTGGACGAACTTGGCGCCCCGGCCTTCGGGCGGTTATTTTTGGGTGCGGCTGTGCCCGCGGCCTATTTTTGGCACACAGAGGTGCCTCGCAAAGTCTCGGGCCATTCCGAGTCCGGCGGACGAAGTAGGCCAGCCCCACCCCCCAAGGCTATAGCCCACCCATTTTTGTGTCCTTTTTCCGCTGGACGAACTTGGCGCCCAGGCCATCGGGCGGTTATTTCTGGGCGCGGCTGTGCCCGCGGCTTATTTTTCGCACACGGAGGTGCCTCGCAAAGTCTCGCACTATTCCGAGTCCGGCGGACGAAGTTGGCCAGCCCCACCCCCCAAGGCTATAGCCCACCCGTTTTTGTGGCCTTTTTCCGCTGGACGAACTTGGCGCCCCGGCCTTCGGGCGGTTATTTTTGGACGCGGCTGTGCCCTCGGCTTATTTTTGGCACACCGGAGGCGCCTCGCAAAGTCTCGCACCATTCCGAGTCCGGCGGACGAAGTTGGCCAGCCCCACCCCCCCCAAGGCTATAGCCCACCCGTTTTTGTGGCCTTTTTTCCGCTGGACGAGCTTGGTGCCCCGGCCTTCGGGCGGTTATTTTTGGGGTGCAGCTGTGCCCACGTCCTATTTTTGGCACACGGAGGCTTCTCGCAAAGTCTCGTGCCATTCCGACTCCGGCGGACGAAGTTGGCCATCCCCACCCCCCCAAGGCTATAGCCCACCCGAATTTGTAGCCTTTTTCAGCTGGACGAACTTGGCGCCCTGGCCTTCGGGCGGTTATTTTTGGGCGCGGCTGTGCCCGCGGCGTATTTTTGGCACACGGAGGCACCTCGCAAAGTCTCACACCATTCCGAGTCCAGCGGACGAAGTTGGCCAGCCCCACCCCCCCAAGGCTATAGCCCACCCGATTTTGTGGCCTTTTTCCGCTGGACGAACCTGGCGCCCCGGCCTTCGGGCGGTTATTTTTGGGCGCGGCTGAGTCCGCAGTCTAATTTTGGCACACGGAGGCGCCTCGCAAAGTCTCGCGCCATTCCGAGTCCGGCGGACGAAGTTGGCCAGCCCCACCCCCCAAGGCTATAGCCCACCCCGTATTTTGTGGCCTTTTTCCGCTGGACGAACTTGGCGCCCCGGCCTTCGGGCGGTTATTTTTGGGTGTGGCTGTGCCCGCGGCCTATTTTTAGCACACAGAGGTGCCTCGCAAAGTCTCGCGCCATTCCGAGTCCGGCGGACGAAGTAGGCCAGCCCCACCCCCCAAGGCTATAGCCCACCCCGTTTTTGTGTCCTTTTTCCGCTGGACGAACTTGGCGCCCAGGCCATCGGGCGGTTATTTCTGGGCGCGGCTGTGCCCCGTGTCCTATTTTTGGCACACGGAGGCACCTCGCAAAGTCTCGCGCCATTCCGACCCCGGCGTACGAAGTTGGCCAGCCCCACTCCCCAAGGCTATAGCCCTCCTGTTTTTTGTGGCCTTTTCTCCTGTTTTTGTGGCCTTTTTCCGCTGGACGAACTTGGCGCCCCGTCCTTCGGGCGGTTATTTTTGTGCGCAGGCTGTGGCTGTGGCCTATTTTTGGCACATGGAGGTGCCTCGCAAAGTCTCGCGCCCATTCCGAGTCCGGCGGACGAAGTGGGGCCGGCCCCACCCCCCCAAGGCTATAGCCCACCCGTTTTTGTGGCCTTTTTTCCGCTGGACGAACTTGGCGGCCCGTCCTTCGGGCGGTTATTTTTGGGCGCGGCTGTGCCTGTGGCCTATTTTTGGCACACGGAGGTGCCTCGCAAAGTCTCGCGCCATTCCGAGTCCGGCGGATGAAGTTGGCCCCCCCCACCCCCCAGGCTATAGCCCCACCCTTTTTTGTGGCCTTTTTCCGCTGGACGAACTTGGCGCCCCGGCCTTCGGGCAGTTATTTTTGGGCGTTGCTGTGCCCGCGGCCTATTTTTGGCACCCCGCAGGCGCGTCGCAAAGTCTCGCGCCATTCTGAGTCCGGCGGACGAAGTTGGCCAGCCCCACCCCCCCAAGGCTATAGCCCACCCGTTTTTGTGGCCTTTTTCCGCTGGACGAATTTGGCGCCCCAGCCTTCGGGCGGTTATTTTTGGGCGCGGCTGTGCCCGCGGCCTATTTTTGGCTCACGGAGGCGCCTCGCAAAGTCTCGCGCAATTCCGAGTCCGGCGGACGAAGTTGGCCAGCCCCCACCCCACAAGGCTATAGCCCACCCGTTTTTGTGGCCTTTTTCCGCTGGAACGAACTTGGCGCCCCGGCCTTCGGGCGGGTATTTTTGGGTACGGCTGTGGCTGTAGCCTATTTTTGGCACCCGGAGGTGCCTCGCAAAGTCTCGCGCCATTCCGAGTCCGGCGGACGAAGTTGGCCCAACCACCCCCCCAGGCTTTAGACCACCCGTTTTTGTGGCCTTTTTCTGTTGGAACGAACTTGGCGCCACGGCCTTCGGGCAGTTATTTTTCGGCGCGGCTGCGTCCGCAGCCTATTTTTGGCAACTGCAGGCGCGTCGCAAAGTCTCGCGCCATTCTGAGTCCGGCGGACGAAGTTGGCCAGCCCCACACCCCCCAAGGCTATAACCCACCCGTATTTGTGGCCTTTTTCCGCTGGACGAACTTGGCGCCCCGGCCTTCGGGCGGGTATTTTTGGGTGCGGCGGTGTCCGCGGCCTTTTTTTGGCACACAGAGGCGCCTCGCAAAGTCTCGCGCCATTCCGAGTGCGGCAGACGAAGTAGGCCAGCCCCACCCCCCAAGGCTATAGCCCACCCCGTTTTTGTGGCCTTTTTTCCGCTGGACGAACTTGGCGCCCAGGCCATCGGGCGGTTATTTTTGGGCGCGGCTGGGCCCGTGTCCTATTTTTGGCACACGGAGGTGCCTCGCAAAGTCTCGCACCATTCCGATTCCGGCGGACGAAGTTGGCCATCCCCACCCCCCCAAGGCTATAGCCTACCCGTTTTTGTGGCCTTTTTCCGCTGGACAAACTTGGCGCCCCGGTATTCGGGCGGTTATTTTTGGGCGCGGCTGTGCCCGCGGCGTATTTTTGGCACACGGAGGCACCTCGCAAAGTCTCACACCATTCCGAGTCCAGCGGACGATGTTTGGCCATCCCCACCCCCCAAGGCTATAGCCCACCTGTATTTGTGGCCTTTTTCCGCTGGACGAACTTGGCGCCCCGGCCTTCGGGCGGTTATTTTTGGGCGCGGCTGTGCCCGCGGCCTATTATTGGCACCCGTAGGCGCGTCGCAAAGTCTCGCGCCATTCTGAGTCCGGCGGACGAAGTTGGCCAGCCCCACCCCCCCAGGCTATAGCCCACCCATTTTTGTGGCCTTTTTCCGCTGGACGAATTTGACGCCCCGGCCTTCGGGAGGTTATTTTTGGGGCGGCGCTGTGCCCGCGGCCTATTTTTGGCACACAAAGGCGCCTCGTAAAGTCTCGCGCCATTCCGAGTCCGGCGGACGAAGTGGGCCGGCCCCACCCCCCAAGGCTATAGCCCACCCGTTTTTGTGGCCTTTTTCCGCTGGACGAACTTGGCGCCCCGGCCTTCGGGCGGGTATTTTTGGGTGCGGCTGTGGCTGTGGCCTATTTTTGGCACACGGAGGTGCCTCGCAAAGTCTCGCGCCATTCCGATTCCGGCGGACAAAGTTGGCCATCCCCACCCCCTAAGGCTATAGCCCACCCGTTTTTGTGGCCTTTTTCCGCTGGACGAACTTGGCGCCCCCGGCATTCGGGCGGTTATTTTTGGGCGAGGCTCTGCCCGCGGCGTATTTTTGGCACACGGAGGCACCTCGCAAAGTCTCACACCATTCCGAGTCCAGCGGACGAAGTTGGCCAGCCCCACCCCCCCATGGCTATAGCCCACCCCGATTTTCTGGCCTTTTTCCGCTGGACGAACTTGGCGCCCCCGGCCTTCGGGCGGTTATTTTTGGGCGCGGCTGTGCCCACGGTCTATTTTTGGCACATGGAGGTGCCGTGCAAAGTCTCGCGCCATTCCGAGTCCGGCGGACGAAGGGTGCCAGCCCCACCCCCCAAGGCTATAGCCCACCCGTTTTTGTCGCCTTTTTTTCGCTGGACGAACTTGGCGCCCCGGCCGTCGGGCGGTTATTTTTGGGCGCGGCTGTGCCCACGCCCTATTTTTTGGCACACGGAGGCGCCTCGCAAAGACTCGCGCCATTCCGAGTCCGGCGGACGAAGTTGGCCAGCCCCACCCCCCAAGGCTATAGCCTACCCGTTTTTGTGGCTTTTTTCCGCTGGACGAAGTTGGCGCCGCGGCCCGCGGGCAGTTATTTTTTGGTGCGGCTGTGCCCGCGCCCTATTTTTGGCACACGGAGGCGCCTCGCAAAGTCTCTTACCAATCCGAGACCGGCGGACGAAGTTGGCCAGCCCCACCCCCCAAGGCTATAGCCCACCCGTTTTTGTGGCCTTTTTCCGTTGGACGAACTTGGCGCCCCGGCCTTCGGGCGGTTATTTTTGGGTACGGCTGTGCCCGTGGCCTTTTTTTGGTACACGGAGGTGCCTCGCAATGTCTCGCGCGATTCCGAGTCCGGCGGACGAAGTTGGCCAGCCCCACCCCCCAAGGCTATAACCCACCCGTATTTGTGGCCTTTTTCCGCTGGACGAACTTGGCGCCGCGGCCTTCGGGCGGTTATTTTTGGGCGTGCCGTGCCCGCGGCCTATTTTTGGCACACGGAGGTGCCTCGAAAAGTCTCGTGCCATTCT
Source organism: Citrus unshiu (assembly GCA_033242345.1). Classification (NCBI taxonomy): domain Eukaryota; kingdom Viridiplantae; phylum Streptophyta; class Magnoliopsida; order Sapindales; family Rutaceae; genus Citrus; species Citrus unshiu. Next base: position 21,258 of record BTHF01000192.1, read on the forward strand.
GAGTCCGGCGGACGAAGTTGGCCGGCCCCACCCCCAAAGGCTATAGCCCACCCGTATTTGTGGCCTTTTTCCGCTGGACGAACTTGGCTCCCCGGCCTTAGGGGGGTTATTTTTGGGCGTGGCTGTGCCCGCGGCCTATTTTTGGCACACGGAGGTGCCTCGAAAAGTCTCGTGCCATTCTGAGTCGGCGGACGAATTTGGCCAGCCCCACCCCCCAAGGCTATAGCCCACCCGTATTTGTGGCCTTTTTCCGCTGGACGAACTAGGCGCCCCGGCCTTCGGAAGGTTATTTTTGGGCGCGGCTGTGCCCGCGCCTATTTTTGGCACACCGGAGACGTCTCGTGAAGCCTCGTGCCATTCCGAGTCCGGCGGACGAAGTTGGCCAGCCCCCACCCCCCAAGGCTATAGCCCACCAGTATTTGTAGCCTTTTCCGCTGGACAAACTAGGCGCCCCGGCCTTCGGGCGGTTATTTTTGGGCGCGGCTGTGCCCGCGGCCTATTTTTTGCACACGGAGGCGCCTCCCGAAGTATCGCACCATTCCGAGTCCGGCGGACGAAGTTGGCCAGCCCCACCCCCCAAGCCTATAGCCCACCAGTATTTGTAGCCTTTTTCCGCTGGACGAACTAGGCGCCCCGGCCTTCGGGCGGTTATTTTTGGGCGCGGCTGTGCCCGCGGCCTATTTTTGGTACACGGAGGTGCCTCGGAAAGTCTCGCGCCATTCCGAGTCCGGCGGACGAAGTTGGCCAGCCCCACCCCCCCCAAGGCTATAGCCCACCAGTATTTGTAGCCTTTTTCCGCTGGACGAACTAGGCGCCCCGGCCTTTGGGCGGTTATTTTTGGGAGTGGCTGTGCCCGCGGCCTATTTTTTGCACACGGAGGCGCCTCCCAAAGTATCGCGCCATTACGAGTCCGGCAGACGAAGTTGGCCAGCCCCACCCCCCCAAGGCTATAGCCCACCCGTATTTGTGGCCTTTTTCCGCTAGACGAACTTGGCTCCCCGGCTGTTGTGCCGTTATTTTGGGCGCGGCTGTGCCCGCGGCCTATTTTGCATACGGAGGCGCCTCTCAAAGTCTCGCGCCATTCCGAGTCCGGCGGACGAAGTTGGCCAGCCCCACCCCCCCAAGGCTATAGCCCACCCGTATTTGTGGCCTTTTTCCGCTGGACGAACTAGGCGCCCCGGCCTTCGGGCGGTTATTTTTGGGCGCGGCTATGCCCGCGGCCTATTTTTTGCACACGGAGGTGCCTCGCATAGTCTCGCGCCATTCTGAGTCCGGCGGACGAAGTTGGCCAGCCCCACCCCCCCAAGGCTATAGCCCACCCGTTTTTGTGGCCTTTTTCCGCTGGACGAACTTGTCTCCCCGGCCGTTGTGCCGTTATTTTTTGGGCGCGGCTGTGCCCGCGGCCAATTTTTGGCACAAGGAGATGCCTCCCAAAGTCTCGCGCCATTCCGAGCCCGGCGGACGTAGTTGGCCAGCCCCCACCCCCCAAGGCTATAGCCCACCCGTATTTGTGGCCTTTTTCCGCTAGACGAACTTGGCTCCCCGGCTTTGTGCGATTATTTTTGGGCGCGGCTGTGCCCGCGGCCTATTTTTGGCACACGCAGGTGCCTCGGAAAGTCTCGCGCCATTCCGAGTCCGGCGGACGAAGTTGGCCAGCCCCAACCCCCAAGGCTATAGCCCACCCGTATTTGTAGCCTTTTTCCGCTAGACGAACTTGGCTCCCCGGCTGTTGTGCCGTTATTTTTGGGCGCGGCTGTGTCCGCGGCCTATTTTTGGCACACGGAGGCGCCTCTCAAAGTCTCACGCCATTCCGAGTCCGGCGGACGAAGTTGGCCAGCCCCACCCCCCAAGGCTATAGCCCACCCGTATTTGTGGCCTTTTTCCGCTGGACGAACTAGGCGCCCCGGCCTTCGGGCGGTTATTTTTTGGCGCGGCTATGCCCGCGGCCTATGTTTTGCACACGGAGGTGCCTCGCATAGTCTCGCGCCATTCTGAGTCCGGCGGACGAAGTTGGCCAGCCCCACCCCCCAAGGCTATAGCCCACCCGTTTTTGTGGCCTTTTTCCGCGGGACGAACTTGGCTCCCCGGCCGTTGTGCCGTTATTTTTGGGCGCGGCTGTGCCCACGGCCAATTTTTGGCACAAGGAGGCGCCTCCCAAAGTCTCGCGCCATTCCGAGTCCGGCGGACGAACTTGGCCAGCCCCACCCCCCCCAAGGCTATAGCCCACCCGTATTTGTGGCCTTTTTCCGCTTGACGAACTTGGCTCCCCCGGCCTTTGTGCGATTATTTTTGGGCGCGGCTGTGCCCGCGGCCTATTTTTGGCACCCGGAGGTGCCTCGGAAAGTCTCGCGCCATTCCGAGTCCGGCGGACGAAGTTGGCCAGCCCCACCCCCCAAGGCTACAGCCCACCAGTATTTGTAGCCTTTTTCCGCTGGACGAACTAGGCGCCCCGGCCTTCGGGCGGTTATTTTTGGGCGTGGCTGTGCCCGCGGCCTATTTTTTGCACACGGAGGTGCCTCCCAAAGTATCGCGCCATTCCGAGTCCGCCGGACGAAGTTGGCCAGCCCCATCCCCCAAGGCTATAGCCCACCCGTATTTGTGGCCTTTTTCCGCTTGACGAACTGGGCTCCCCGGCCGTTGTGCCGTTATTTTTTGGCGAGGCTGTGCCCGCGGCCTATTTTTGGTACACGGATGCGCTTCCCAAAGTCTCGAGCCATTCCGAGTCCGGCGGACGAAGTTGGCCAGCCCCACCCCCCAAGGCTATAGCCCACCCGTATTTGTGGCGTCTTTCCGCTAGACGAACTTGGCTCCCCGACCTTTGTGCGATTATTTTTGGGCGCGGCTGTGCCCGCGGCCTATATTTGGCACACGGAGGCACCTCGAAAAGTCTCGCGCCCTTCCGAGTCCGGCGGACGAAGTTGGCCGGCTCCACCCCCCCAAGGCTATAGCCCACCCGTGTTTGTGGCCTTTTTCCGCTGTAAGAACTTGGCGCCCCGGCCTTCGGGCGGTTATTTTTGGGCTCGCCTGTGCCCGCGGCCTATTCTTGGCACACGGAGGCGCCTCGCAAAGGCTCGCACCAGTCCGAGTCCGGCGGACGAAGTTGGCCAGCCCCACCCCCCAAGGCTATAGCCCACCCGTTTTTGTGGCCTTTTTCCGCAGGACGAACTTGGCGCCCCGGCCCACGGGTGGTTATTTTTTGGCGCGGCTGAGCCCGCGGCCTATTTTTTGCACACGGAGGCGCCTCCCAAAGTCTCACCCCATTCCGAGTCCGGCTGACGAAGGGTACAAGCCCCACCCCCCAAGGCTATAGCCCACCCGTTTTTGTGGCCTTTTTCCGCTGGACGAACTTGGCGCTCCGGCCTTCGGGCGGTTATTTTTGGGCGCGGCTGTGTCCGCGGCCTAATTTTGGCACACGGAGGCCGTTCGCAAAGTCTCGCGCCATTCCGAGTCCGGCGGACGAAGTGGGTCGGCCCCACCCCCCAACGCTATAGCCCACCAGTTTTTCTGGCCTTTTTCCGCTGGACGAACTTGGCGCCCCGGCCTTCGGGCGGTTATTTTTGGGCGCGGCTATGTCCGCATTCTAGTTTTGGCACACGGAGGCCGCTCGTAAAGTCTCGCGCCATTCCGAGTCCGGCGGATGAAGTTGGCCAGCCCAACCCCCCAAGGCTATAACCCACCCGTTTTTGTGGCCTTTTTCCGCCGGACGAACTTGGCGCCCCGGCCTTCGGGCGGTTATTTTTGGGCGCGGCTGTGCCCGCAGCCTATTTTTGGCACACAGAGACCGCTCGCAAACTCTCGCGCCATTCCGAGTCCGGCGGACGAAGTTGGCCAGCCCCACCCCCCAAGGCTATAGCCCACCCGTTTTTATGGCCTTTTTCCGCTGGACGAACTTGGCGCCCCGGCCTTCGGGCGGTTATTTTTGGGTGCGGCTGTGCCCGCAGTCTATTTTTGGCACACGGAGGCCGCTCGCAAAGTCTAGCGCCATTCCGAGTCCGGCGGACTAAGTTGGCTGGCCCCACCCCCCAAGGCTATAGCCCACCGGTTTTTATGGCCTTTTTCCGCAGGACGAACTTGGCGACCCGGCCTTCGGGCGGTTATTTTTGGGTGCGGCTGTGCCCGCAGTCTATTTTTGGCACACGGAGGCCGCTCGCAAAGTCTAGCGCCATTCCGAGTCCGGCGGACTAAGTTGGCTGGCCCCACCCCCCAAGGCTATAGCCCACCGGTTTTTATGGCCTTTTTCCGCAGGACGAACTTGGCGACCCGGCCTTCGGGCGGTTATTTTTTGGCGCGGCTGTGTCCGCGGCCTATTTTTGTCACACGGAGGCCGCTCGCAAAGTCTCGCGCCATTCCGAGTCCAACGGACGAAGTGGGCCAGCCCCACCCCCCGAAGGCTATACCCACCTGTTTTTGTGGCCTTTTTCTGTCGGACGAACTTGGCGCCCCGCCCTTTTGGGCGGTTATTTTTGGGCGCGGCTGAGCCTGCGGCCTATTTTTGGCACACGGAGGCGGCTCGCAATGTCTCGCGCCATTCCAAGTCCGGCGGACGAAGTTGCCCAGCCCCACCCGCCAAGGCTATAGGCCACCCGTTTTTGTGGCCTTTTTCCGCTGGTCGAAACTTGGCGCCCCGGCCGTCGGGTGGTTATTTTTGGGCGCGGCTGTGTCCGCATTCTAGTTTTGGCACACGGAGGCCGCTCGTAAAGTCTCGCGCCATTCCGAGTCCGGCGGATGAAGTTGGCCAGCCCAACCCCCCAAGGCTATAACCCACCCGTTTTTGTGGCCTTTTTCCGCCGGACGAACTTGGCGCCCCGGCCTTCGGGCGGTTATTTTTGGGCGCGCCCGTGCCCGCGGCCTATTTTTGGCACACGGAGGCCGCTCGCAAAGTCTCGCGCTATTCCGAGTCCGGCGGACTAAGTCGGCCAGCCCCACCCGCCAAGGCTATAGCCCACCCGTTTTTGTGGCCTTTTTCCGCTGGACGAACTTGGCGCCCCGGCCTTCGGGCAGTTATTTTTGGGCGCGGCTGTGCCCGCAGCCTATTTTTGTCACACGGAGGCCGCTCGCAAAGTCTCGCGCCATTCCGAGTCCGGCGGACTAAGTCAGCCAGCCCCACCCCCCAAGGCTATAGCCCACCCGTTTTTATGTCCTTTTTCCACTGGACGAACTTGGCGCCCCGGCCTTCGGGCGGTTATTTTTGGGCGCGGCTGTGTCCACGGCCTATTTTTGGCACACGGAGGCCGCTCGCAAAGTCTCGCGCCATTCCGACTCCGGCGGACGAAGTTGGCCAGCCCCACCCGCCAAGGCTATAGCCCACCCGTTTTTTGTGGCCTTTTTCCGCTGGACAAACTTGGCGCCCCGGGCTTCGGGCGGTTATTTTTGGGCGCAGCTGTGCCTGCGGCCTATTTTTGGCACACGGAGGCCGCATGCAAAGTCTCGCGCCATTCCGAGTCCGGCGGACGAAGTTTGCCAGCCCCACCCCCCAAGGCTATAGCCCACCCATTTTTGTGGCCTTTTTCCGCCGGACGAACTTGGCGCCCCGGCCTTCGGGCGGTTATTTTTGGGCGCGGCTGTGCCCGTAGCCTGTTTTTGGCACACGGCGGCCGTTCGCAAAGTCTCGTGCCATTCCGAGTCCGGCGGACTAAGTTGGCCAGCCCCACCCGCCAAGGCTATAGCCCACCCGTTTTTGTGGCCTTTTTCCGCTGGACGAACTTGGCGCCCCGGCCGTCGCGTGGTTATTTTTGGGCGCGGCTGTGTCCGTGTTCTAGTTTTGGCACACGGAGGCCGCTCGTAAAGTCTCGCGCCATTCCGAGTCCGGCGGATGAAGTTGGCCAGCCCAACCCCCCAAGGCTAAAACCCACCCGTTTTTGTGGCCTTTTTCCGCCGGACGAACTTTGCGCCCCGGCCTTCGGGCGGTTATTTTTGGGCGCGGCTGTGCCCGCAGCCTATTTTTGGCACACGGAGGCAGCTCGCAAACTCTCGCGCCATTCCGAGTCCGGCGGACGAAGTTGGCCAGCCCCACCCCCCAAGGCTATAGCCCACCCGCTTTTATGGCCTTTTTCCGCTGGACGAACTTGGCGCCCCGGCCTTCGGGCGGTTATTTTTGGGTGCGGCTGTGCCCGCAGCCTATTTTTGGCACACGGAGGCCGCTCGCAAAGTCTAGCGCCATTCCGAGTCCGGCGGACTAAGTTGGCTGGCCCCACCCCCCAAGGCTATAGCCCACCGGTTTTTATGGCCTTTTTCCGCAGGACGAACTTGGCGACCCGGCCTTCGGGCGGTTTATTTTGGGCGCGCCTGTGCCCGCGGCCTATTTTTGGCACACGGAGGCCGCTCGCAAAGTCTCGCGCCATTCCGAGTGCGGCGGACGAAGTTGGCCCGCCCCACCCTCCAGGGCTATAGCCCACCCGTTTTTGTGGCCTTTTTCCGCTGGACCAACTTGGCGCCCCGGCCTTCGGGCAGTTATTTTTGGGCGCGGCTGTGCCCGTAGCCTATTTTTGTCACACGGAGGCCACTCGCAAAGTCTCGCGCCAGTCCGAGTCCGGCGGACTAAGTCGGCCAGCCCCACCCCCCAAGGCTATAGCCCACCCGTTTTTATGTCCTTTTTCCGCTGGACGAACTTGGCGCCCCGGCCTTCGGGCGGTTATTTTTGGGCGCGGCTGTGTCTGCGGCCTATTTTTGGCACACGGAGGCCGCTCGCAAAGTCTCGCGCCATTCCGAGTCCGGCGCACGAAGTTGGCCAGCCCCACCCCCCAAGGCTATAGCCCACCCGTTTTTGTGGCCTTTTTCCGCTGCACGAACTTGGCGCCCCGGCCTTCGGGTGGTGATTTTTAGGTGCGGCTGTGCCCGCAGACTATTTTTGGCACACGGAGGCCGCTCGCAAAGTCTCGCGCCATTCCGAGTCTGGCGGACGAAGTCAGCCAGCCCCACCCCCCAAGGCTATAGCCCACCCGTTTTTGTGGACTTTTTCAACTGGAAGAACTTGGCGCCCCGGGCTTCGGGCGGTTATTTTTGGGCGCGGCTGTTCCCACGGCCTATTTTTGGCACACGGAGGCCGCTCGCAAAGTCTCGCGCCATTCCGAGTCCGGCGGACGAAGTTGGCCAGCCCCACCCCCCAAGGCTATAGCCCACCCGTTTTTGTGGCCTTTTTCCGCTGGACGAACTTGGCGCCCCGGGCTTCGGGCGGTTACTTTTGGGCGCGGCTGTGCCCGCGGCCTATTTTTGGCACACGGAGGCCGCATGCAAAGTCTCGCGCCATTCCGAGTCCGGCGGACGAAGTTGGCCAGCCCCACCCCCCAAGGCTATAGCCCACCCGTTTTTGTGGACTTTTTCCGCCGGACGAACTTGGCGCCCCGGCCTTCGGGCGGTTATTTTTGGACGCGGCTGTGCCCGTAGCCTATTTTTGGCACACGGAGGCCGCTCGCCAAGTCTCGCGTCATTCCGAGTCCGGTGGACTAAGTTGAAGAGCTCTACCCCCCAAGGCTATAGCCCACCGGTTTTTATGGCCTTTTGCCGCAGGACGAACTTCGCGCCCCGGCCTTCGGGGGGTTATTTTTGGGCGCGGCTGTGCGCACGGACTATTTTTGGCACACTGAGGCCGCTCGCAAAGTCTCGCGCCATTCCGAGTCCGGCGGACGAAGTTGGCCAGCCCCCCCCCCCCCAAGGCTATAGCCCACCCGTTTTTATGGCCTTTTTCCGCTGGACGAACTTGGCGCCCCGGGCTTCAGGCGGTTATTTTTGGGCGTGGCTGTGCCCCGCGGCCTATTTTTGGCACACGGAGGCCGCATGCAAAGTCTCGCGCCATTCCGAGTCCGGCGGACGAAGTTGGCCAGCCCCACCCCCCAAGGCTATAGCCCACCCGTTTTTGTGGACTTTTTCAACTGGAAGAACTTGGCTCCCCGGGCTTCGGGCGGTTATTTTTGGGCGCGGCTGTTCCCACGGCCTATTTTTGGCACACGGAGGCCGCTCGCAAAGTCTCGCGCCATTCCGAGTCCGGCGGACGAAGTTGGCCAACCCCACCCCTCAAGGCTATAGCCCACCCGTTTTTGTGGCCTTTTTCCGCTGGACGAACTTGGCGCCCCGGGCTTCGGGCGGTTATTTTTGGGCGCGGCTGTGCCCGCGGCCTATTTTTGGCACACGGAGGCCGCATGCAAAGTCTCGCGCCATTCCGAGTCCGGCGGACGGAGTTGGCAGCCCCACCCCCCAAGGCTATAGCCCATCCGTTTTTGTGGCCTTTTTCCGCCGGACGAACTTGGCGCCCCGGCCTTCGGGCGGTTATTTTTGGGCGCGGCTGTGCCCGTGGCCTATTTTTGGCACACGGAGGCCGCTCGCAAAGTCTCGCGCCATTCTGAGTCCGGCGGACTAAGTTGGCGAGCCCCACCCCCCAAGGCTATAGCCCATCGGTTTTTATGGCCTTTTGCCGCTGGACGAACTTGGCGCCCCGGCCTTCGGGCGGTTATTTTTGGGCGCGGCTGTGCCCGCGGACTATTTTTGGCACACTGAGGCCGCTCGCAAAGTCTCACGCCATTCGGAGTCTGGCGGACGAAGTCAGCCAGCCCCACCCCCCCAAGGCTATAGCCCACCCGTTTTTGTGGACTTTTTCAACTTGAAGAAATTGGCGCCCCGGGCTTTGGGCGGTTATTTTTGGGCGCGGCTGTTCCCACGGCCTATTTTTGGCACACGGAGGCCGCTCGCAAAGTCTCGCGCCATTCCGAGTCCGGCGGACGAAGTTGGCCAGCCCCACCCCCCAAGGCTATAGCCCACCCGTTTTTGTGGCCTTTTTCCGCTGGACGAACTTGGCGCCCCGGGTTTCGGGCGGTTACTTTTGGGCGCAACTGTGCCCGCGGCCTATTTTTGGCACACGGAGGTGCCTCGCGAGGTCTCGGACCATTCCGAGTCCGGCGGACAAAGTTGGCCAGCCCCACCCCCCAAGGCTATAGCCCACCCGTTTTTGTGGCCTTTTTCCGCTGGACGAACTTGGCGCCCCGGCCTTCGGGCGGTTATTTTTGGGCGCCGCTGTGCCCGCGGCCTTTTTTTGGCACACGGAGGTGCCTCGCAAAGTCTCGCGCCATTCCGAGTCCGGCGGACGAAGTTTGCCAGCCCCACCCCCCAAGGCTATAGCCCACCCGTATTTGTGGCCTTTTTCCGCTGGACGAACTTAACGCCCCAGCCTTTGGGCGGTTATTTTTGGGCTCGGCTGTGCCTGCGGGCTATTTTTGGCACACGGAGGCGCCTCGCAAAGTCTGCCACATTCCGAGTCCGGCGGACGAAATTGGCCAGCCCCACCCCCCAAACCTATAGCCCACCCGTTTTTGTGGCCTTTTTCCGCTGGACGAACTTGGCGCCCCGGCCTTCGGGCGGTTATTTTTGGGCGCCGCTGTGCCCGCGGCCTATTTTTACCACACGGCGGTGCCTCGCAAAGTCTCGCGCCATTCCGAGTCCGGCGGACGAAGTTGGCCAGCTCCAACCCCCAAGGCTATAGCCCACCCGTTTTTGTGGCCTTTTTCCGCTGGACGAACTTGGCGTCCCGGCCTTCGGTCCATTATTTTTTGGCGCGGCCGTGCCCCGGCCTATGTTTGGCACACGGAGGTGCCTCGTAAAGTCTCGCGCCATTCTGAGTCCGGCGGACGAAGTGGGCCAGCCCCACCCCCCAAACCTATAGCCCACCCGTTTTTGTGGCCTTTTTCTGCTGGACGAACTTGGCGCCCCCGGCCTTCGGGCGGTTATTTTTGGGCGCTGCTGTGCCCGCGGCCTATTATTACCACACGGAGGCGCCTCGCAAAGTTTCGCGCCATTCCGAGTCCGGCGGACGAAGTTGGCCAGCTCCACCCCCCAAGGCTATAGCCCACCCGTTTTTGTGGCCTTTTTCCGCTGGACGAACTTGGCGCCCCGGCCTTCGGTCGGTTATTTTTTGGCGCGGCCATCCCCGCGGCCTATGTTTGGCACACGGAGGTGCCTCGTAAAGTCTCGCGCCATTCCGAGTCCGGCGGACGAAGTTGGCCAGCCCCACCCCCCAAGGCTATAGCCCACTGTTTTTTTGGCCTTTTTCCGCTGGACGAACTTGGCGCCTCGGCCTTCGGGCGGTTATTTTTTAGCGTGGCTGTGCACGTGGCCTATTTTTGGCACACGGAGGTGCCTCGCAAAGTCTCGGGCCATTCCGATTCCGGCGGACGAAGTTGGCCAGCCCCACCCCCCAACGCTATAGCCCACCCGTTTTTGTGGCCTTTTTCCGCTGGACGAACTTGGCGCGCCGGCCTTCGGGCGGTTATTTTTGGCCGCGGCTGTGTCCGCGGGCTATTTTGGGCACACCGCGGCGACTCAAAAGGTCTCGCGCCATTCCGAGTCCGGCGGACGAAGTTGGCCAGCCCCACCCCCCAAGGCTATAGCCCACCCGTTTTTTTGGCCTTTTTCCGCTGGACGAACTTGGCGCCCCGGCCTTCGGGCGGTTATTTTTGGGCGCGGCTGTGCCCGCGGCATATATTTGGCACACGGAGGTGCCTCGCAAAATCTCGCGCCATTCCGACTCCGGCGGACGAAGTGGGCCAGCCCCACCCCCCAAGGCTATAGCCCACCCCGATTTTTGGCCTTTTTCCGCTGGACGAACTTGGCGCCCCGGCCTTCGGGCGGTTATTTTTGGGCGCGGCTGTGCCCGCGGCCTATATTTGGCACGCGGAGGCACCTCGCAAAGTCTCGCGCCATTCCGAGTCCGGCGGACGAAGTTGGCCAGCCCCACCACCCAAGGCTATAGCCCTCCCGTTTTTGTGGCCTTTTTCCGCTGGACGAACTTGGCGACCCGGCCTTCGGGCGGTTATTTTTGGGCGCGGCTGTGCCCACAGCATATTTTGGCACACGGAGGCGCCTCGTAAAGTCTCGCGCCATTCCGAGTCCGGCGGACAAAGTTGGCAACCCCACCCCCCAAGGGTATATAGCCCACCCGTTTTTGTGGCCTTTTTCCGCTGGACGAACTTGGCGCCCCGGCCTTCGGTGGGTTATTTTTGGGCGCGGCTGTGCCCGCGTCCTATATTTGGCACACGGAGGCGCCACGCAAAATCTCGCGCCATTCCGAGTCCGGCGGACGAAGTGGGCCAGCCCCACCCCCCAAGGCTATAGCCCACCCGGATTTTTGGCCTTTTTCCGCTGGGCGAACTGGGCGCCCTGGCCTTCGGGCGGTTATTTTTGGGCGAGGCAGTGCCCGCGGCCTACTTTTGGCACAACGAGGCGCCTCGGAAAGTCTCGCGCCATTCCGAGTCCTGCGGACGAAGTTGGCAAGCCCCACCCCCCCAAGGTTATAGCCCACCCGTTTTTGTGGCCTTTTTCCGCTGGACGAACTTGGCGCCACGGCCTTCGGGCGGTTATTTTTGGGCGCGGCTGTGCCCGCGGCCTATTTTTTGCACACGGAGGTGCCTCGCAAAGTCTCGCGCCATTCCGATTCCGGCGGACGAAGTTGGCAAGCCCCACCCCCCAAGGTTATAGCCCACCCGTTTTTGTGGCCTTTTTCCGCTGGACGAACTTGGCGCCACGGCCTTCGGGCGGTTATTTTTGGGCGCGGCTGTGCCCGCGGCCTATTTTTTGCACACGGAGGTGCCTCGCAAAGTCTCGCGCCATTCCGATTCCGGCGGACGAAGTTGGCCAGCCCCACCCCCCAAGGCTATAGCCCACCCGTATTTGTGGCCTTTTTCCGCTCGACGAACTTGGCGCCCCGGCCTTCGGGCGGTTATTTTTTGGGCGCGGCTGTGCCCGCGGCCTATATTTGGCACACGGAGGTGCCTCGCAAAATCTCGCGCCATTCCGACTCCGGCGGACGAAGTGGGCCAGCCCCACCCCCCAAGGCTATAGCCCACCCGGATTTTTGGCCTTTTTCCGCTGGACGAACTTGGCGCCCCGGCCTTCGGTCGGTTATTTTTGGGCGCGGCTGTGCCCCCGGCCTATATTTGGCACACGGAGGCGCCACGCAAAATCTCGCGCCATTCCGAGTCCGGCGGACGAAGTGGGCCAGCCCCACCCCCCAAGGCTATAGCCCACCCGGATTTTTGGCCTTTTTCCGCTGGACGAACTTGGCGCCCCGGCCTTCGGGCAGTTATTTTTGGGCGAGGCAGTGCCCGCGGCCTATTTTTGGCACACGGAGGTGCCTCGTAAAGTCTCGCGCCATTGCGAGTCCGGCGGACGAAGTTGGCCAGCCCCACCCCCCCAAGGCTATAGCCCACCCGTTTTTGTGGCGTTTTTCCGCTGGACGAACTTGGCGCCCCGGCCTTCGGGCGGTTATTTTTGGGCGGGGCTGTGCCCGCGGCCTATTATTGGCACACCGAGGCGCCTCGCAAAGTCTCGCGCCATTCCGAGTCCTGCGGACGAAGTTGGCAAGCCCCACCCCCCAAGGTTATAGTCCACCCGTTTTTGTGGCCTTTTTCCGCTGGACGAACTTGGCGCCACGGCCTTCGGGCGGTTATTTTTGGGCGCGGCTGTGCCCGCGGCCTATTTTTTGCACACGGAGGTGCCTCGCAAAGTCTCGCGCCATTCCGATTCCGGCGGACGAAGTTGGCCAGCCCCAACCCCCAAGGCTATAGCCCACCCGTATTTGTGGCCTTTTTCCGCTGGACGAACTTGGCGCTCCGGCCTTTGGGTGGTTATTTTTTGGGCGTGGCTGTGCACGTGGCCTATTTTTGGCGCACTGAAGCGGCTCGCAAAGTCTCTGGCCATTTCGATTCCGGCGGACGAAGTCGGCCAGCTCCACCCCCCAAGGCTATAGCCCACCCGTTTTTGTGGCCTTTTTCCGCTGGACGAACTTGGCGCCCCGGCTTTCGGGCGGTTATTTTTGGGCGCGGCTGTGCCCGCGGCCTATTTTTGGCACACGGAGGTGCCTCGCAAAGTCTCGCGCCATTCCAAGTCCGGCGGACGAAGTTGGCCTGCCCCACCCCCCAAGGCTATAGCCCACCCGTTTTTGTGGCCTTTTTCCGCTGGACAAACTTGGCGCCCCGGCCCTCGGGCGGTTATTTTTGGGCGCGGCTTTGCCCGCAGCCTATTTTTGGCACACGGAGGCGCCTCGTAAAGTCTCGCGCCATTGCGAGTCCGGCGGACAAAGTTGGCAAGCCCCACCCCCCAATGCTATAGCCCACCCGTTTTTGTGGCCTTTTTCCGCTGGACGAACTTGTCGCCACGGCCTTCGGGCGGTTATTTTTGGGCGAGGCTCTGTCCGCGGCCTATTTTTGGCACACGGAGCCGCCTCACAAAGTCTCGTGCCATTCCGAGTCCGGCGGACGAAGTTGGCCAGCCCCAACCCCCCAATGCTATAGCCCACCCTTATTTGTGGTCTTTTTCCGCTGGACGAACTTGGCGCCCCGGCCTTCGGGCGGTTATTTTTGGGCGTGGCTATGCACGTGGCCTATTTTGGCACACGGAGGCGCCTCGTAAAGTCTCGGGCCATTCCGATTCCGGCGGACGAAGTGGGCCAGCCCCACCACCCAACGGTATAGCCCACCCGTATTTGTGGCCTTTTTCCGCTGGACGAACTTGGCGCCCCGGCCTTCGGGCGGTTATTTTTGGGCGGGGCTGTGCCCGCGGCCTATTTTTGGCACACCGAGGTGCCTCGCAAAGTCTCGCGCCATTCCGAGTCCTGCGGACGAAGTTGGCAAGCCCCACCCCCCCAATGTTATAGCCCACCCGTTTTTGTGGCCTTTTTCCGCTGGACGAACGTGGCGCCACGGCCTTCGGGCGGTTATTTTTGGACGCGGCTGTGCCCGCGGGCTTTTTTTGGCACACGGAGGCGCCTCGCAAAGTCTAGCGCCATTCCGATTCCGGCGGACGAAGTTGGCCAGCCCCACCCCCCAAGGCTATAGCCCACCCGTATTTGTGGCCTTTTTCCGCTGGACGAACTTGGCGCTCCGGCCTTCGGGTGGTTATTTTTGGGCGTGGCAGTGCACGTGGCCTATTTTTGGCGCACGGAGGTGGCTCGCAAAGTCTCTGGCCATTCCGATTCCGGCGGATGAAGTCGGCCAGCCCCACCCCCCCAACGTATAGCCCACCCGTATTTGTGGCCTTTTTCCGCTGGACGAACTTGGCGCCCCGGCCTTCGGGCAGTTATTTTTGGGCGCGGCTGTGCCCGCGGCCTATTTTTGGTACACCGAGGCGCATCAAAAAGCCTCGCGCCATTCCGAGTCCGGCGGACGAAGTTGGCCAGCCCCACCCCCCAAGGCTATAGCCCACCCGTTTTTGTGGGCTTTTTCCGCTGGACGAACTTGGCGCCCCGGCCTTTGGGCGGTTATTTTTGGGCGCGGCTGTGCCCGCTGCCTATTTTTGGCTCACGGAGGCGCCTCACAAAATCCCGCGCCGTTCCGAGTCCGGCGGACGAAGTTGGCCAGCCCTACCCCCCAAGGCTATAGCCCATCCGTTTTTGTGGCCTTTTTCCGCTGGACGAACTTGGCGCCCCGGCCTTCGGGCGGTTATTTTTCAGCGCGGCTGTGCCCGTAGCATATTTTTGGCACACGGAGACGCCTCGCAAAGTCTCGCGCCATTCCGGGTCCGGCGGACGAAGTTGGCCACCCCCACTCCCCAAGGCTATAGCCCACCCGTATTTGTGGCCTTTTTCCGCTGCACGAACATGGCGCCCCGACCTTCGGTCGGTTAATTTGGGGCGCGGCTGTGCCCGTGGCCTATTTTTGGCACACGGAGGCGAATCGCAAAGTCTCGTGCCATTACGATACCGGCGGCCAAAGTTGGCCAGCCCCACCCCCCAAGGCTATAGCCCACCCGTTTTTGTGGCCTTTTTCCGCTGGACGAACTTGGCGCCACGGCCTTCGGGCGGTTATTTTTGGGCGAGGCTCTGCCCGCGGCCTATTTTTGGCACACGGAGGTGCCTCGCAAAGTCTCACGCCATTCCGAGTCCGGCGGACGAAGTTGGCCACCCCCACCCTCCAAGGCTATAGCCCACCCGTTTTTGTGGCCTTTTTCCGCTGGACGAACTTGGCGCCCCGACCTTCGGGCGGTTATTTTTGGGCGAGGCTCTGGCCGCGGCCTATTTTTGGCACACGGAGGTGCCTCGCAAAGTTTCGCGCCATTTTGAGTCTGGCGGACGAAGTTGGCCACCCCCCACCCCCCAAGGCTATAGCCCACCCGCATTTGTGGCCTTTTTCCGCTGGACGAACTTGGCGCCCCGACCTTCGGGCGGTTATTTTTGGGCGTGGCTCTGCCCGCGGCCTATTTTTGGCACACGGAGGTGCCTCGTAAAGTCTCGCGCCATTCCGAGTCCGGCGGACGAAGTTGGCCACACCCACCCCCCCAGGCTATAGCCCACCCGTTTCTGTGGCCTTTTTGCGCTGGACGAACTTGGCGCCCCGGCCTTCGGGCGGTTATTTTTGGGCGCGACCGTGCCCGCGGCCTATTTTTGGCACACGGAGACGCCTCGCAAAGTCTCGCGCCATTCCGATTCTGGCGGACGAAGTGGGCCAGCCGCACCCCGCAAGGCTATAGCCCACCCGTTTTTGTGGCCTTTCGCCGCTGGACGAACTTGGCGCCCCGGCCTGCGGGCGGTTATTTTTGGGCACGGCTGTACCCGCGGCCTATTTTTGGCACACGGAGGCGCCTCGCAAAATCTCCCGCCATTCCGAGTCCGGCGGACGATGTTGGCCAGCCCCACCCCCCAAGGCTATAGCCCACCCGTTTTTTTGGCCTTTTTCCGCTGGACCAACTTGGCGCCCCGGCCTTCGGGTGGTTATTTTTGGGCGCGGCTGTGCCCGCGGCCTATTTTTGGCACACCGAGCTGCCTCGTAAAGTCTCCGGCCATTCCAAGTCCGGCGGACGAAGTCGGCCAGCCCCACCACCCAAGGCTATAGCCCACCCGTTTTTGTGGCCATTTTCCGCTGGACGAACTTGGCGCCCCGGCCTTCGGGCTGTTATTTTTCGGCGCGGCTCCGACCGCGGCCTATGTTTGGCACATGGAGGCCCCTCGCATTGTCTCACGGCATTCCGAGTCCGGCGGACGAAGTTGGCCAGCCCCACCCCGCAGGGCTATAGCCCACCCGTTTTTGTGGCCTTTTTCCGCTGGACAAACTTGGTGCCCCGGCCTTCGGGCGGTTATTTTTGGGCGCAGCTTTGCCCGCGGCCTATGTTTTTCACATGGAGGCCATTCGCAAAGTCTCGCGGCATTCCGAGTCCGGCCGACGAAGTTGGCAGCCCCACCCCCAAAGGCTATAGCCCACCCGTTTTTGTGGTCTTTTTGCGCTGGATGAACTTGGCGCCCGGCCTTCGGGCGATTATTTTTCAGCGCGGCTTTGCCCGTGGCCTTTCTTTTGTACACAGAGGCCACTCGCAAAGTCTAGCGGCATTCCGAGTCCGGCGGACGAAGGTTGCCAGCCCCAGCCCCAAGGCTATAGCCCACCCGTTTTTGTGGCCTTTTTCCGCTGGACGAACTTGGCGCCACGGCCTTCGGGTGGTTATTTTTGGGCGCGGCTTTGCCCGTGGCCTATGTTTTGTACACGGAGGCCGTTCGTAAAGTCTCGCGGAATTCCGAGTCCGGCCGACGAAGTTGGCCAGCCCCACCCCGCAAGGCTATAGCCCACCCGTTTTTGTAGCCTTTTTCCGCTGGACGAACTTGGCGCCACGGCCTTCGGGCGGTTATTTTTGGGCGCGGCTTTGACCGCGGCCTATGTTGGGCACACGGAGGCTCCTCACAATGTCTCGCGGCATTCCGAGTCCGGCGGACGAAGTTGGCCAGCCCCACCCCGCAAGGCTTTAGCCCACCCGTTTTTGTGGCCTTTTTCCGCTGGACGAACTTGGTGCCCCGGCCTTCGGGCGGTTATTTTTGGGCGCAGCTTTGCCCGCGGCCTATGTTTTTCACACGGAGGCCATTCGCAAAGTCTCGCGGCATTCCGAGTCCGGCCGACGAAGTTGGCAGCCCCACCCCCAAAGGCTATAGCCCACCCGTTTTTGTGGTCTTTTTGCGCTGGATGAACTTGGCGCCCGGCCTTCGGGCGATTATTTTTCAGCGCGGCTTTGCCCGTGGCCTTTCTTTTGCACACGGAGGCCACTCGCAAAGTCTCGCGGCATTCCGAGTCCGGCGGACGAAGGTTGCCAGCCCCACCCCCCAAGGCTATAGCCCACCCGTTTTTGTGGCCTTTTTCCGCTGGACGAACTTGGCGCCCCGGCCTTCGGGCGGTTATTTTTGGGCGCGGCTTTGCCCGCGGCCTATTTTTGGCACACGGAGGCCCCTCGTAAAGTCTCGCGGCATTCCGAGTCCGGCGGACGAAGTTGGCCAGCCCCACCCCGCAAGGCTATAGCCCACCCGTTTTTGTGGCCTTTTTCCGCTGGACGAACTTGGCGCCCCGGTCTTCGGGCGGTATTTTTGGGCGCAGCTTTGCCCGCGGCCTATGTTTTGCACACGGAGGCCGTTCGCAAAGTCTCGCGGAATTCCGAGTCCGGCCGACGAAGTTGGCCAGCCCCACCCCGCAAGGCTATAGCCCACCCGTTTTTGTAGCCTTTTTCCGCTGGACGAACTCGGCGCCACGCCCTTCGGGCGGTTATTTTTGGGCGCGGCTTTGCCCGCGGCCTATGTTTGGCACACGGAGGCTCCTCGCAATGTCTCGCGGCATTCCGAGTCCGGCGGACGAAGTTGGCCAGCCCCACCCCGCAAGGCTATAGCCCACCCGTTTTTGTGGCCTTTTTCCGCTGGACGAACTTGGTGCCCCGGCCTTGGGGCGGTTATTTTTGGGCGCAGCTTTGCCCGCGGCCTATGTTTTGTACACGAAGGCCATTCGCAAAGTCTCGCGGCATTCCGAGCCCGGCCGACGAACTTGGCAGCCCCACCCCCAAAGGCTATAGCCCACCCATTTTTGTGGTCTTTTTGCGCTGGACGAACTTGGCGCCCGGCCTTCGGGCTGTTATTTTTGAGCGCGGCTTTTCCCACGGCCTATTTTTTGCACACGGAGGCCACTCGCAAAGTCTCACGGCATTCCGAGTCCGGCGGACGAAGGTTGCC
>BTHF01000193.1:0-38943 GCA_033242345.1 Citrus unshiu
TTTTTTGGCCATTTTTCCGCTGGGGGGTTTTGGCACCACGATCTTCGGGCGCTTATTTTTGGGCTCGGCTTTGCCCGTGGCTTATTTTTGGCGCCCCGAGGCCCCTCGCAAAGTCTCGCCCCATTCCGAGTCCGGCGGACGAACTTCGCCCGCGCCCCCACCAAGGCTATAGCCCACCCGTTTTTTTGGCCATTTTTCCGCTGGGGGGTTTTGGCACCCCGACCTTCGGGTGCTTATTTTTGGGCGCGGATTTGCCCGCGGCTTATTTTTGGCACCCCGAGGGCCCCACGCAAAGTCTCGACCCATTCCGAGTCCGGCGGACGAACTTCGCCCGCGCCCCCCACCAAGGCTATAGCCCACCCGTTTTTTGGCCATTTTTCCGCGGGGGGGTTTTGGCACCACGACCTTCGGGCGCTTATTTTTGGGCGCGGCTTTGCCCGCGGCTTAGGTTTGGCACCCCGAGGCCCCTCGCAAAGTCTCGCCCCATTCCGAGTCCGGCGGACGAACTTCGCCCGCGCCCCCCACCAAGGCTATAGCCCACCCGGTTTTTGGCCATTTTTCCGCTGGGGGGTTTTGGCACCACGACCTTCGGGCGCTTATTTTTGGGCGCGGCTTTGCCCGCGGCCTATTTTTGGCACCCCGAGGCCCCTCGCAAAGTCTCGCCCCATTCCAAGTCCGGCGGACGAACTTCGCCCGCGCCCCCCACCAAGGCTATAGCCCACCCGTTTTTTGGCCATTTTTCCGCTGGGGGGTTTTGGCACCACGACCTTCGGGCGCTTATTTTTGGGCGCGGCTTTGCCCGCGGCTTATTTTTGGCACCCCGAGGCCCCTCGCAAAGTCTCGCCCCATTCCGAGTCCGGCGGACGAACTTCGCCCGCGCCCCCCACCAAGGCTATAGCCCACCCGTATTTTGGCCATTTTTCCGCTGGGGGGTTTTGGCACCACGACCTTCGGGCGCTTATTTTTTGGGCGCGGCTTTGCCCGCGGCTTAGTTTTGGCACCCCGAGGCCCCTCGCAAAGTCTCGCCCCATTCCGAGTCCGGCGGACGAACTTCGCCCGCGCCCCCCACCAAGGCTATAGCCCACCCGTTTTTTGGCCATTTTTCCGCTGGAGGGGTTTGGCACCACGACCTTCGGGCGCTTATTTTTGGGCGCGGCTTTGCCCGCGGCTTATTTTTGGCACCCCGAGGCCCCTCGCAAAGTCTCGCCCCATTCCGAGTCCGGCGGACGAACTTCGGCCCGCGCCCCCCACCAAGGCTATAGCCCACCCGTTTTTTGGCCATTTTTCCGCTGGGGGGTTTTTGGCACCACGACCTTCGGGCGCGGCTTTGCCAGCGGCCTATTTTTGGCACCCCGAGGCCCCTCGCAAAGTCTCGCCCCATTCCGAGTCCGGCGGACGAACTTCGCCCGCGCCCCCCACCAAGGCTATAGCCCACCCGTTTTTTGGCCATTTTTCCGCAGGGGGGTTTTGGCACCACGACCTTCGGGCGCTTATTTTTGGCACCCCGAGGCCCCTCGCAAAGTCTCGCCCCATTCCGAGTCCGGCGGACGAACTTCGCCCGCGCCCCCCACCAAGGCTATAGCCCACCCGTTTTTTGGCCATTTTTCCGCTGGGGGGTTGTGGCACCACGAACTTCGGGCGCTTATTTTGGCGCGGCTTTGTCCGCGGCTTATTTTTGGCACCCCGACGCCCCTCGCAAAGTCTCGCCCCATTCCGAGTCCGGCGGACGAACTTCGCCCGCGCCCCCCACCAAGGCTATAGCCCACCCGTTTTTTGGCCATTTTTCCGCTGGGGGGTTTTGGCACCACGACCTTCGGGCGCTTATTTTTGGGCGCGGCTTTGTCCGCGGCTTATTTTTGGCACCCCGAGGCCCCTCGCAAGTTCTCGCCCCATTCCGAGTCCGGCGGGCGAACTTCGCCCGCGCCCCCCACCAAGGCTATAGCCCACCCGTTTTTTGCCCATTTTTCCGCTGGGGGGTTTTGGCACCACGACCTTCGGGCGCTTATTTTTGGGTGCGGCTTTGCCCGCGGCTTATTTTTGGCACCCCGAGGCCCCTCGCAAAGTCTCGCCCAATTCCGAGTCCCGCGGACGAACTTCCCCCACGCCCCCCACCAAGGCTATAGCCCACCCGTTTTTTGGCCATTTTTCCGCTGGGGGGTTTTGGCACCACGACCTTCGGGCGCTTATTTTTGGGCGCGGGCTTTGCCCGCGGCTTTGCCCGTGGCTTATTTTTGGCACCCCGAGGCCCCTCGCAAAGTCTCGCCCCATTCCGAGTCCGGCGGACGAACTTCGCCCGCGCCCCCCACCAAGGCTATAGCCCACCCGTTTTTTTTGGCTATTTTTCCGCAGGGGGGTTTCGCACCACGACCTTCGGGCACTTATTTTTGGGCGCGGCTTTGCCCGCGGCTTATTTTTGGCACCCCGAGGCCCCTCGCAAAGTCTCGCCCCATTCCGAGTCCGGCGGACGAACTTCGCCCGCGCCCCCCCACCAAGGCTATAGCCCACCCGTTTTTTGGCCATTTTTCCGCTGGGGGGTTTTGGCACCACGACCTTCGGGCGCTTATTTTTGGGCGCGGCTTTGTCCGCGGCTTATTTTTGGCACCCCGAGGCCCCTCGCAAGTTCTCGCCCCATTCCGAGTCCGGCGGGCGAACTTCGCCCGCGCCCCCCACCAAGGCTATAGCCCACCCGTTTTTTGCCCATTTTTCCGCTGGGGGGTTTTGGCACCACGACCTTCGGGCGCTTATTTTTGGGTGCGGCTTTGCCCGCGGCTTATTTTTGGCACCCCGAGGCCCCTCGCAAAGTCTCGCCCAATTCCGAGTCCCGCGGACGAACTTCCCCCACGCCCCCCACCAAGGCTATAGCCCACCCGTTTTTTGGCCATTTTTCCGCTGGGGGGTTTTGGCACCACGACCTTCGGGCGCTTATTTTTGGGCGCGGCTTTGCCCGCGGCTTTGCCCGTGGCTTATTTTTGGCACCCCGAGGCCCCTCGCAAAGTCTCGCCCCATTCCGAGTCCGGCGGACGAACTTCGCCCGCGCCCCCCACCAAGGCTATAGCCCACCCGTTTTTTGGCCATTTTTCCGCAGGGGGGTTTCGCACCACGACCTTCGGGCACTTATTTTTGGGCGCGGCTTTGCCCGCGGCTTATTTTTGGCACCCCGAGGCCCCTCGCAAAGTCTCGCCCCATTCCGAGTCCGGCGGACGAACTTCGCCCGCGCCCCCCACCAAGGCTATAGCCCACCCGTTTTTTGGCCATTTTTCCGCTGGGGGGTTTTGGCACCACGACCTTCGGGCGCTTATTTTTGGGCGCGGCTTTGCCCGCGGCTTTGCCCGTGGCTTATTTTTGGCACCCCGAGGCCCCTCACAAAGTCTCGCCCCATTCCGAGTCCGGCGGACGAACTTCGCCCGCGCCCCCCACCAAGGCTATAGCCCACCCGTTTTTTGGCCATTTTTCCGCTGGGGGGTATTGGCACCACGACCTTCGGGCGCTTATTTTTGGGCGCGGCTTTGCCCGCGGCTTATTTTTGGCACCCGAGGCCCCTCGCAAAGTCTCGCCCAATTCCGAGTCCGGCAGACGAACTTCGCCCGCGCCCCCCACCAAGGCTATAGCCCACCCGATTTTTTGCCATTTTTCCGCTGGGGGGTTTTGGCACCACGACCTTCGGGCGCTTATTTTTGGGCGCGGCTTTGCCCGCGGCTTATTTTTGGCACCCCGAGGCCCCTCGCAAAGTCTCGCCCCATTCCGAGTCCGGCGGACGAACTTCGCCCGCGCCCCCCACCAAGGCTATAGCCCACCCGTTTTTTGGCCATTTTTCCGCTGGGGGGTTTTGGCACCGCGACCTTGGGGCGCTTATTTTTGGGCGCGGCTTTGCCCGCGGCTTATTTTTGGCACCCCGAGGCCCCTCGCAAAGGCTCGCCCCATTCCGAGTCCGGCGGACGAACTTCGCCCGCGCCCCCCACCAAGGCTATAGCCCACCCGTTTTTGGCCATTTTTCCGCTGGGGGGTTTTGGCACCACGACCTTCGGGCGCTTATTTTTGGGCGCGGCTTTGCCCGCGGCTTATTTTTGGCACCCCGAGGCCCCTCGCAAAGTCGCGCCCCATTCCGAGTGCGGCGGACGAACTTCGCCCGCGCCCCCCACCAAGGCTATAGCCCACCCGTTTTTTGGCCATTTTTCCGCTGGGGGGTTTTGGCACCACGACCATCGGGCTCTTATTTTTGGGCGCGGCTTTGCCCGCGGCTTATTTTTGGCACCCCGAGGCCCCTCGCAAAGTCTCGCCCCATTCCGAGTCGGCGGACGAACTTCGCCCGCGCCCCCCACCAAGGCTACAGCCCACCCGTTTTTTTGGCCATTTTTCCGCTGGGGGGTTTTGGCACCACGACCTTCGGGCGCTTATTTTTGGGCGCGGCTTTGCCCGCGGCTTATTTTTGGCACCCCGAGGCCCCTCGCAAAGTCTCGCCCCATTCCGAGTCCGGCGGACGAACTTCGCCCGCGCCCCCCACCAAGGCTATAGCCCACCCGTTTTTTGGCCATTTTTCCGCTGGGGGGTTTTGGCACCGCGACCTTGGGGCGCTTATTTTTGGGCGCGGCTTTGCCCGCGGCTTATTTTTGGCACCCCGAGGCCCCTCGCAAAGTCTCGCCCCATTCCGAGTCCGGCGGACGAACTTCGCCCGCGCCCCCCACCAAGGCTATAGCCCACCCGTTTTTGGCCATTTTTCCGCTGGGGGGTTTTGGCACCACGACCTTCGGGCGCTTATTTTTGGGCGCGGCTTTGCCCGCGGCTTATTTTTGGCACCCCGAGGCCCCTCGCAAAGTCGCGCCCATTCCGAGTGCGGCGGACGAACTTCGCCCCGCGCCACCCACCAAGGCTATAGCCCACCCGTTTTTTGGCCATTTTTCCGCTGGGGGGTTTTGGCACCACGACCATCGGGCTCTTATTTTTGGGCGCGGCTTTGCCCGCGGCTTATTTTTGGCACCCCGAGGCCCCTCGCAAAGTCTCGCCCCATTCCGAGTCCGGCGGACGAACTTCGCCCGCGCCCCCCACCAAGGCTATAGCCCACCCGTTTTTTGGCCATTTTTCCGCTGGGGGGTTTTGGCACCGCGACCTTGGGGCGCTTATTTTTGGGCGCGGCTTTGCCCGCGGCTTATTTTTGGCACCCCGAGGCCCCTCGCAAAGTCTCGCCCCATTCCGAGTCCGGCGGACGAACTTCGCCCGCGCCCCCCACCAAGGCTATAGCCCACCCGTTTTTGGCCATTTTTCCGCTGGGGGGTTTTGGCACCACGACCTTCGGGCGCTTATTTTTGGGCGCGGCTTTGCCCGCGGCTTATTTTTGGCACCCCGAGGCCCCTCGCAAAGTCGCGCCCCATTCCGAGTGCGGCGGACGAAACTTCGCCCGCGCCCCCCACCAAGGCTATAGCCCACCCGTTTTTTGGCCATTTTTCCGCTGGGGGGTTTTGGCACCACGACCATCGGGCTCTTATTTTTGGGCGCGGCTTTGCCCGCGGCTTATTTTTGGCACCCCGAGGCCCCTCGCAAAGTCTCGCCCCATTCCGAGTCAGGCGGACGAACTTCGCCCGCGCCCCCCACCAAGGCTACAGCCCACCCGTTTTTTGGCCATTTTTCCGCTGGGGGGTTTTGGCACCGCGACCTTCGGGCGCTTATTTTTGGGCGCGGCTTTGCCCGCGGCTTATTTTTGGCACCCCGAGGCCCCTCGCAAAGTCTCGCCCCATTCCGAGTCCGGCGGACGAACTTCGCCCGCGCCCCCCACCAAGGCTATAGCCCACCCGTTTTTTGGCCATTTTTCCGCTGGGGGGTTTTGGCACCGCGACCTTGGGGCGCTTATTTTTGGGCGCGGCTTTGCCCGCGGCTTATTTTTGGCACCCCGAAGGCCCCTCGCAAAGTCTCGCCCCATTCCGAGTCCGGCGGACGAACTTCGCCCGCGCCCCCCACCAAGGCTATAGCCCACCCGTTTTGGCCATTTTTCCGCTGGGGGGTTTTGGCACCACGACCTTCGGGCGCTTATTTTTGGGCGCGGCTTTGCCCGCGGCTTATTTTAGGCACCCCGAGGCCCCTCGCAAAGTCGCGCCCCATTCCGAGTGCGGCGGACGAACTTCGCCCGCGCCCCCCACCAAGGCTATAGCCCACCCGTTTTTTTGGCCATTTTTCCGCTGGGGGGTTTTGGCACCACGACCATCGGGCTCTTATTTTTGGGCGCGGCTTTGCCCGCGGCTTATTTTGGCACCCCGAGGCCCCTCGCAAAGTCTCGCCCCATTCCGAGTCCGGCGGACGAACTTCGCCCGCGCCCCCCACCAAGGCTATAGCCCACCCGTTTTTTGGCCATTTTTCCGCTGGGGGGTTTTGGCACCGCGACCATCGGGCTCTTATTTTTGGGCGCGGCTTTGCTCGCGGCTTATTTTTGGCACCCCGAGGCCCCTCGCAAAGTCTCGCCCCATTCCGAGTCCGGCGGACGAACTTCGCCCGCGCCCCCCACCAAGGCTATAGCCCACCCGTTTTTTTGGCCATTTTTCCGCTGGGGGGTTTTGGCACCGCGACCTTGGGGCGCTTATTTTTGGGCGCGGCTTTGCCCGCGGCTTATTTTTGGCACCCCGAGGCCCCTCGCAAAGTCTCGCCCCATTCCGAGTCCGGCGGACGAACTTCGCCCGCGCCCCCCACCAAGGCTATAGCCCACCCGTTTTTTGGCCATTTTTCCGCTGGGGGGTTTTGGCACCATGACCTTCGGGCGCTTATTTTTGGCACCCCGAGGCCCCTCGCAAAGTCTCGCCCCATTCCAAGTCCGGCGGACGAACTTCGCCCGCGCCCCCCACCAAGGCTATAGCCCACCCGTTTTTTGGCCATTTTTCCGCTGGGGGGTTTTGGCACCAAGACCTTTGGGCGCTTATTTTTGGGCGTGGCTTTGCCCGCGGCTTATTTTTGGCACCCCGAGGCCCCTCGCAAAGCCTCGCCCCATTCCGAGTCCGGCGGACGAACTTCGCCTGCGCCCCCCCCCCCCAATGCTATAGCCCACCCGTTTTTTGGCCATTTTTTCCGCTGGGGGGTTTTGGCACCAAGACCTTTGGGCGCTTATTTTTGGGCGTGGCTTTGCCCGCGGCTTATTTTTGGCACCCCGAGGCCCCTCGCAAAGCCTCGCCCCATTCCGAGTCCGGCGGACGAACTTCGCCTGCGCCCCCCCCCCCCCCCAATGCTATAGCCCACCCGTTTTTTGGCCATTTTTCCGCTGGGGGGTTTTGGCACCACGACCTTCGGGCGCGGCTTTGCCCGCGGCATATTTTTGGTACCCCGAGGCCCCTCGCAAAGTCTCGCCCCATTCCGAGTCCGGCGGACGAACTTCGCCCTCGCCCCCCACCAAGGCTATAGCCCACCCGTTTTTTGGCCATTTTTCCGCTGGGGGGTTTTGGCACCACGACCTTCGGGCGCTTATTTTTTGGGCGCGGCTTTGCCCGCGGCTTATTTTTGGTACCCCGAGGCCCCTCGCAAAGTCTCACCCCATTCCGAGTCCGGCGGACGAACTTCGCCTGCGACCCCCACCAATGCTATATCCCACCCGTTTTTTGGCCATTTTTCCGCTGGGGGGTTTTGGCACCACGACCTTCGGGTGCGGCTTTGCCCGCGGCTTATTTTTGGCACCCCGAGGCCCCTCGCAAAGTCTCGCCCCATTCCGAGTCCGGCGGACGAACTTCGCCCGCGCCCCCCACCAAGGCTATAGCCCACCCGTTTTTTGGCCATTTTTCCGCTGGGGGGTTTTGGCACCAAGACCTTTGGGCGCTTATTTTTGGGCGTGGCTTTGCCCGCGGCTTATTTTTGGCACCCCGAGGCCCCTCGCAAAGCCTCGCCCCATTCCGAGTCCGGCGGACGAACTTCGCCTGCGCCCCCCCCCCCCCCCAATGCTATAGCCCACCCGTTTTTTGGCCATTTTTCCGCTGGGGGGTTTTGGCACCACGACCTTCGGGCGCGGCTTTGCCCGCGGCATATTTTTGGTACCCCGAGGCCCCTCGCAAAGTCTCGCCCCATTCCGAGTCCGGCGGACGAACTTCGCCCTCGCCCCCCACCAAGGCTATAGCCCACCCGTTTTTTGGCCATTTTTCCGCTGGGGGGTTTTGGCACCACGACCTTCGGGCGCTTATTTTTGGGCGCGGCTTTGCCCACGGCTTATTTTTGGTACCCCGAGGCCCCTCGCAAAGTCTCACCCCATTCCGAGTCCGGCGGACGAACTTCGCCTGCGACCCCCACCAATGCAATATCCCACCCGTTTTTTTGGCCATTTTTCCGCTGGGGGGTTTTGGCACCACGACCTTCGGGTGCGGCTTTGCCCGCGGCTTATTTTTGGCACCCCGAGGCCCCTCGCAAAGTCTCGCCCCATTCCGAGTCCGGCGGACGAACTTCGCCCGCAGCCCCCCCACCAAGGCTATAGCCCACCCGTTTTTTTGGCCATTTTTCCGCTGGGGGGTTTTGGCACCACGACCTTCGGGCGCTTATTTTTGGGCGCGGCGGCTTTGCCCGCGGCTTATTTTTGGCACCCCGAGGCCCCTCGCAAAGTCTCGCCCCATTCCGAGTCCGGCGGACGAACTTCGCCCGCGCCCCCCACCAAGGCTATAGCCCACCCGTTTTTTGGCCATTTTTCCGCTGAGGGGTTTTTGGCACCACGACCTTCGGGCGCTTATTTTTGGGCGCGGCTTTGTCCGCGGCTTATTTTTGGCACCCCGAGGCCCCTCGCAAGTTCTCGCCCCATTCCGAGTCCGGCGGACGAACTTCGCCCGCGCCCCCCACCAAGGCTATAGCCCACCCGTTTTTTGCCCATTTTTCCGCTGGGGGGTTTTAGCACCACGACCTTCGGGCGCTTATTTTTGGGTGCGGCTTTGCCCGCGGCTTATTTTTGGCACCCCGAGGCCCCTCGCAAAGTCTCGCCCCATTCCGAGTCCGGCGGACGAACTTCGCCCCCGCCCCCCCACCAAGGCTATAGCCCACCCGTTTTTTGGCCATTTTTCCGCTGGGGGGTTTTGGCACCACGACCTTCGGGCGCTTATTTTTGGGCGCGGCTTTGCCCGCGGCTTTGTCCGTGGCTTATTTTTGGCACCCCGAGGCCCCTCGCAAAGTCTCGCCCCATTCCGAGTCCGGCGGACGAACTTCGCCCGCGCCCCCCACCAAGGCTATAGCCCACCCGTTTTTTGGCCATTTTTCCGCAGGGGGGTTTCGCACCACGACCTTCGGGCACTTATTTTTGGGCGCGGCTTTGCCCGCGGCTTATTTTTGGCACCCCGAGGCCCCTCGCAAAGTCTCGTCCCATTCCGAGTCCGGCGGACGAACTTCGCCCGCGCCCCCCACCAAGGCTATAGCCCACCCGTTTTTTTGGCCATTTTTCCGCTTGGGGGTTTTGGCACCACGACCTTCGGGCGCTTATTTTTGGGCGCGGCTTTGCCCGCGGCTTTGCCCGTGGCTTATTTTTGGCACCCCGAGGCCCCTCGCAAAGTATCGCCCCATTCCGAGTCCGGCGGACGAACTTCGCCCGCGCCCCCCCACCAAGGCTATAGCCCACCCGTTTTTTGCCCATTTTTCCGCTGGGGGGTTTTGGCACCACGACCTTCGGGCGCTTATTTTTGGGTGCGGCTTTGCCCGCGGCTTATTTTTGGCACCCCGAGGCCCCTCGCAAAGTCTCGCCCCATTCCGAGTCCGGCGGACGAACTTCGCCCGCGCCCCCCACCAAGGCTATAGCCCACCCGTTTTTTGGCCATTTTTCCGCTGGGGGGGTTTTGGCACCACGACCTTCGGGCGCTTATTTTTGGGCGCGGCTTTGCCCGCGGCTTTGCCCGTGGCTTATTTTTGGCACCCCGAGGCCCCTCGCAAAGTCTCGCCCCATTCCGAGTCCGGCGGACGAACTTCGCCCGCGCCCCCCCACCAAGGCTATAGCCCACCCGTTTTTTGAACATTTTTCCGCTTGGGGGTTTTGGCACCACGACCTTCGGGCGCTTATTTTTGGGCGCGGCTTTGCCCGCGGCTTTGCCCATGGCTTATTTTTGGCACCCCGAGGCCCCTCGCAAAGTATCGCCCCATTCCGAGTCCGGCGGACGAACTTCGCCCGCGCCCCCCCACCAAGGCTATAACCCACCCGTTTTTTGGCCATTTTTCCGCTGGGGGGTATTGGCACCACGACCTTCGGGCGCTTATTTTTGGGCGCGGCTTTGCCCGCGGCTTATTTTTGGCACCCCGAGGCCCCTCGCAAAGTCTCGCCCCATTCCGAGTCCGGCGGACGAACTTCGCCCGCGCCCCCCACCAAGGCTATAGCCCACCCGTTTTTTGGCCATTTTTCCGCTGGGGGGTTTTGGCACCACAACCTTCGGGCGCTTATTTTTGGGCGCGGCTTTGCCCGCGGCTTATTTTTGGCACCCCGAGGCCCCCTCGCAAAGTCTCGCCCCATTCCGAGTCCGGCGGACGAACTTCGCCCGCGCCCCCCACCAAGGCTATAGCCCACCCGTTTTTGGCCATTTTTCCGCTGGGGGGGTTTTGGCACCACGACCTTCGGGCGCTTATTTTTGGGCGCGGCTTTGCCCGCGGCTTATTTTTGGCACCGCGAGGCCCCCTCGCAAAGTCGCGCCCCATTCCGAGTGCGGCGGACGAACTTCGCCCGCGCCCCCCACCAAGGCTATAGCCCACCCGTTTTTTGGCCTTTTGGCACCACGACCATCGGGCTCTTATTTTTGGGCGCGGCTTTGCCCGCGGCTTATTTTTGGCACCCCGAGGCCCCTCGCAAAGTCTCGCCCCATTCCGAGTCCGGCGGACGAACTTCGCCCGCCGCCCCCCACCAAGGCTACAGCCCACCCGTTTTTTGGCCATTTTTTCCGCTGGGGGGTTTTGGCACCATGACCTTCGGGCGCTTATTTTTGGGCGCTGCTTTGCCCGCGGCTTACTTTTGGCACCCCGAGGCCCCTCGCAAAGTCTCGCCCCATTCCGAGTCCGGCGGACGAACTTCGCCCGCGCCCCCCCACCAAGGCTATAGCCCCACCCGTTTTTTGGCCATTTTTCCGCTGGGGGGTTTTGGCACCGCGACCTTGGGGCGCTTATTTTTGGGCGCGGCTTTGCCCGCGGCTTATTTTTGGCACCCCCCGAGGCCCCTCGCAAAGTCTCGCCCCATTCCGAGTCCGGCGGACGAACTTCGCCCAGCGCCCCCCACCAAGGCTATAGCCCACCCGTTTTTTGGCCATTTTTCCGCTGGGGGGTTTTGGCACCACGACTTTCGGGCGCTTATTTTTGGGCGTGGCTTTGCCCGCGGCTTATTTTTGGCACCCCCGAGGCCCCTCGCAAAGTGTCGCCCCATTCCAAGTCCGGCGGACGAACTTCGCCCGCGCCCCCCACCAAGGCTATAGCCCACCCGTTTTTTGGCCATTTTTCCGCTGGGGGGTTTTGGCACCACGACCTTCGGGCGCGGCTTTGCCCGCGGCATATTTTTGGTACCCTGAGGCCCCTCGCAAAGTCTCGCCCCATTCCAAGTCCGGCGGACGAACTTCGCCCGCGCCCCCCACCAAGGCTATAGCCCACCCGTTTTTTGGCCATTTTTCCGCTGGGGGGTTTTGGCACCACGACCTTCGGGTGCTTATTTTTGGGCGTGGCTCTGCCCGCGGCTTATTTTTGGCACCCCGAGGCCCCTCGCAAAGCCTCGCCCCATTCCGAGTCCGGCGGACGAACTTCGCCCGCGCCCCCCACCAAGGCTATAGCCCACACCGTTTTTTGGCCATTTTTCCGCTGGGGGGTTTTGGCACCACGACCTTCGGGCGCGGCTTTGCCCGCGGCATATTTTTGGTACCCCCGAGGCCCCTCGCAAAGTCTCGCCGCATTCCGAGTCGGCGGACGAACTTCGCCCCGCGCCCCCCACCAATGCTATATCCCACCCGTTTTTTGGCCATTTTTCCGCTGGGGGGTTTTGGCACCACGACCTTCGGGTGCGGCTTTGTCCGCGGCTTATTTTTGGCACCCCGAGGTCCCTCGCAAAGTCTCGCCCCATTCTGAGTCCGGCGGACGAACTTCGCCCGCGCCCCCCACCAAGGCTATAGCCCACCCGTTTTTTTGGCCATTTTTCCGCTGGGGGGTTTTGGCACCACGACCTTCGGGCGCTTATTTTTGGGCGCGGCTTTGTCCGCGGCTTATTTTTGGCACCCCGAGGCCCCTCGCAAAGTCTCGCCCCATTCCGAGTCCGGCGGAC
Organism: Citrus unshiu; assembly: GCA_033242345.1. Lineage (NCBI taxonomy): Eukaryota > Viridiplantae > Streptophyta > Magnoliopsida > Sapindales > Rutaceae > Citrus > Citrus unshiu. The sequence continues at coordinate 12,209 of BTHF01000193.1, forward strand.
GAACTTCGCCCGCAGCCCACCACCAAGGCTATAGCCCACCCGTTTTTTGGCCATTTTTCCGCTGGGGGGCTTTGGCACCACGACCTTCGGGCACTTATTTTTGGGCGCGGCTTTGCCCGCGGCTTATTTTTGGCACCCCCGAGGCCCCTCGCAAAGTCTCGCCCCATTCCGAGTCCGGCGGACGAACTTCGCCCGCGCCCCCCACCAAGGCTATAGCCCACCCCGTTTTTTGGCCATTTTTCCGCTGGGGGGTTTTGGCACCACGACCTTCGGGCGCTTATTTTTGGGCGCGGCTTTGCCCGCGGCTTTGCCCGCGGCTTATTTTTGGCACCCCGAGGCCCCTCGCAAAGTCCTCGCCCCATTCCGAGTCCGGCGGACAAACTTCGCCCGCGCCCCCCACCAAGGCTATAGCCCACCCGTTTTTTGGCCATTTTTCCGCTGGGGGGTTTTGGCACCACGACCTTCGGGCGCTTATTTTTGGGCGCGGCTTTGCCCGCGGCTTATTTTTGGCACCCCGAGGCCCCTCGCAAAGTCTCGCCCCATTCCGAGTCCGGCGGACGAACTTCGCCCGCGCCCCCCACCAAGGCTATAGCCCACCCGTTTTTTGGCCATTTTTCCGCTGGGGGGTTTTGGCACCACGACCTTCGGGCGCTTATTTTTGGGCGCGGCTTTGCCCGTGGCTTATTTTTGGCACCCCGAGGCCCCTCGCAAAGTCTCGCCCCATTCCGAGTCCGGCGGACGAACTTCGCCCGCGCCCCCCCACCAAGGCTATAGCCCACCCGTTTTTTTGGCCATTTTTCCGCTTGGGGGTTTTGGCACCACGACCTTCGGGCGCTTATTTTTGGGCGCGGCTTTGCCCGCGGCTTATTTTTGGCACCCCGAGGCCCCTCACAAAGTCTCGCCCCATTCCGAGTCCGGCGGACGAACTTCGCCCGCGCCCCCCACCAGGGCTATAGCCCACCCGTTTGTTGGCCATTTTTCCGCTGGGGTGTTTTGGCACCACGACCATCGGGCGCTTATTTTTCGGCGCGGCTTTGCCCGCGGCTTATTTTTGGCACCCCGAGGCCCCTCGCAAAGTCTCGCCCCATTCCGAGTCCGGCGGACGAACTTCGCCCGCGCCCCGCACCAAGGCTATAGCCCACCCGTTTTTTGGCCATTTTTCCGCTGGTGGGTTTTGGCACCACGACCTTCGGGCGCTTATTTTTGGGCGCGGCTTTCTCCCGCGGCTTATGTTTGGCACCCCGAGGCCCCTCGCAAAGTCTCGCCCCATTCCGAGTCCGGCGGACGAACTTCGCCCGTGCCCCCCACCAAGGCTATAGCCCACCCGTTTTTTGGCCATTTTTCCGCTGGGGGTTTTGGCACCACGACCTTCGGGCGCGGCTTCGCCCGCGGCTTATTTTTGGCACCCCGAGGCCCCTCGCAAAGTCTCGCCCCATTCCGAGTCCGGCGGACGAACTTCGCCCGCGCCCCCCACCAATGCTATATCCCACCCGTTTTTTGGCCATTTTTCCGCTGGGGGGTTTTGGCACCACGACCTTCGGGCGCGGCTTCGCCCGCGGATTATTTTTGGCACCCCCGAGGCCCCTCGCAAAGTCTCGCCCCATTCCGAGTCCGGCGGACGAACTTCGCCCGCGCCCCCCACCAAGGCTATAGCCCTCCCGTTTTTTGGCCATTTTTCCGCTGGGGGGTTGTGGCACCACGACCTTTCGGGCGCTTATTTTTGGGCGTGGCTTTGCCCGCGGCTTATTTTTGGCACCCCGAGGCCCCTTGCAAAGTCTCGCCCCATTCCGAGTCCGGCGGACGAACTTCGCCCGCGCCCCCCCACCAAGGCTATAGCCCCCCCCCCACCCGTTTTTTGGCCATTTTTCCGCAGGGGGGTTTTGGCACCACGACCTTCGGGCGCTTATTTTTTGGCGCGGCTTTGCCCGCGGCTTATTTTTGGCCCCCCGAGGCCCCTCGCAAATTCTAGCCCCATTCCGAGTCCGGCGGACGAACTTCGCGCGCGCCCCCCACCAAGGCTATAGCCCACCCGTTTTTTGGCCATTTTTCCGCTGGGGGGTTTTGGCACCACGACCTTCGGGCGCTTATTTTTGGGCGCGGCTTTGCCCGCGGCTTATTTTTGGCACCCCGAGGCCCCTCGCAAAGTCTCGCCCCATTCCGAGTCCGGCGGACGAACTTCGCCCGCGCCCACCCACCAAGGCTATAGCCCACCCGTTTGTTGGCCATTTTTCGGCTGGGGGGTTTGCCATTTTTCGGCTGGGGGGTTTTGGCACCACGACCATCGGGCGCTTATTTTTGGGCGCGGCTTTGCCCGCGGCTTATTTTTGGCAACCCGAGGCCCCTCGCAAAGTCTCGCCCCATTCCGAGTCCGGCGGACGAACTTCGCCCGCGCCCCGCACCAAGGCTATAGCCCACCCGTTTTTTGGCCATTTTTCCGCTGGTGGGTTTTGTCACCACGACCTTCGGGCGCTTATTTTTGAGTGCGGCTTTCTCCCGCGGCTTATTTTTGGCACCCAGAGGCCCCTCGCAAAGTCTCGCCCCATTCCGAGTCCGGCGGACGAACTTCGCCCGCGCCCCCCCACCAAGGCTATAGCCCACCCGTTTTTTGGCCATTTTTCCGCTGGGGGGTTTTGGCACCACGACCTTCGGGCGCGGCTTCGCCCGCGGCTTATTTTTGGTACCCCCGAGGCCCCTCGCAAAGTCTCGCCCCATTCCGAGTCCGGCGGACGAACTTCACCCGCGCCCCCCACCAAGGCTATAGCCCACCCGTTTTTTGGCCATTTTTCCGCTGGGGGGTTTTGGCAACACGACCTTCGGGCGCTTATTTTTGGGCGCGGCTTTGCCCGCGGCTTAGTTTTGGCACCCCCGAGGCCCCTTGCAAAGTCTCGCCCCATTCCGAGTCCGGCGGACGAACATCGCCCGCGCCCCCCACCAAGGCTATAGCCCACCCGTTGTTTGGCCATTTTTCCGCTGGGGGGTTGTGGCACCACGACCTTCGGGCCCTTATTTTTGGGCGCGGCTTTGTCCGCGGATTATTTTTGGCACCCCGAGGCCCCTCGCAAAGTCTCGCCCCATTCCGAGTCCGGCGGACGAACTTCGCCCGCGCCCCCCACCAAGGCTATAGCCCTCCCGTTTTTTGGCCATTTTTCCGCTGGGGGGTTGTGGCACCACGACCTTCGGGCGCTTATTTTTGGGCGCGGCTTTGCCCGCGGCTTATTTTTGGCACCCCGAGGCCCCTGGCAAAGTCTCGCCCCATTCCGAGTCCGGCGGACGAACATCGCCCGCGCCCCCCACCAAGGCTATAGCCCACCCGTTTTTTGGCCATTTTTCCGGAGGGGGGTTTTGGCACCACGACCTTCGGGCGCTTATGTTTTGGCGCGGCTTTGCCCGCGGCTTATTTTTGGCCCCCCGAGGCCCCTCGCAAATTCTAGCCCCATTCCGAGTCCGGCGGACGAACTTCGCGCGCGCCCCCCACCAAGGCTATAGCCTACCCGTTTTTTGGCCATTTTTCCGCTGGGGGGTTTTGGCACCACGACCTTCGGGCGCTTATTTTTGGGTGCGGCTTTGCCCGCGGCTTATTTTTGGCACCCCGAGGCCCCTAGCAAAGTTTCGCCCCATTCCGAGTCCGGCGGACGAACTTCGCCCGCGCCCCCCACCAAGGCTATAGCCCACCCGTTTTTTGGCCATTTTTCCGCTGGGGGGTTTTGGCACCACGACCTTCGGGCGCTTATTTTTGGGCGCGGCTTTGCCCGCGGCTTATTTTTGGCACCCCGAGGCCCCTCGCAAAGTCTCGCCCCATTCCGAGTCCGGCGGACGAACTTCGCCCGCGCCCCCCACCAAGGCTATAGCCCACCCGTTTTTTGGCCATTTTTCCGCTGGGGGGTTTTGGCACCACGACCTTCGGGCGCTTATTTTTGGGCGCGGCTTTGCCCGCCGCTTATTTTTGGCACCCCGAGGCCCCTCGCAAAGTCTCGCCCCATTCCGAGTCCGGCGGACGAACTTCGCCCGCGCCCCCCACCAAGGCTATAGCCCACCCGTTTTTTGGCCATTTTTCCGCTGGGGGGTTTTGGCACCACGACCTTCGGGCGCTTATCTTTGGGCACGGCTTTGCCCGCGGCTTAGTTTTGGCACCCCGAGGCCCCTCGCAAAGTCTCGCCCCATTCCGAGTCCGGCGGACGAACTTCGCCCGCGCCCCCCACCAAGGCTATAGCCCTCCCGTTTTTTGGCCATTTTTCCGCTGGGGGGTAATGGCACCACGACCTTCGGGCGCTTATTTTTGGGCGCGGCTTTGCCCGCGGCTTATTTTTGGCACCCCGAGGCCCCTGGCAAAGTCTCGCCCCATTCCGAGTCCGGCGGACGAACATCGCCCGCGCCCCCCACCAAGGCTATAGCCCACCCGTTTTTTGGCCATTTTTCCGCAGGGGGGTTTTGGCACCACGACCTTCGGGCGCTTATGTTTTGGCGCGGCTTTGCCCGCGGCTTATTTTTGGCCCCCCGAGGCCCCTCGCAAATTCTAAGCCCCATTCCGAGTCCGGCGGACGAACTTCGCGCGCGCCCCCCCACCAAGGCTATAGCCCACCCGTTTTTTGGCCATTTTTCCGCTGGGGGGTTTTGGCACCACGACCTTCGGGCGCTTATTTTTGGGCGCGGCTATGCCCGCGGCTTATTTTTGGCACCCCGAGGCCCCTCGCAAAGTCTCGCCCCATTCCGAGTCCGGCGGACGAACTTCGCCCGCGCCCCCCCACCAAGGCTATAGCCCACCGTTTTTTGGCCATTTTTCCGCTGGGGGGTTTTGGCACCACGACCTTCGGGCGCTTATTTTTGGGTGCGGCTTTGCCCGCGGCTTATTTTTGGCACCCCGAGGCCCCTCGCAAAGTCTCGCCCCATTCCGAGTCCGGCGGACGAACTTCGCCCGCGCCCCCCACCAAGGCTATAGCCCACCCGTTTTTTGGCCATTTTTCCGCTGGGGGGTTTTGGCACCACGACCTTCGGGCGCTTATTTTTGGGCGCGGCTTTGCCCGTGGCTTAGTTTTGGCACCCCGACGCCCCTCGCAAAGTCTCGCCCCATTCCGAGTCCGGCGGACGAACTTCGCCCGCGCCCCCCACCAAGGCTATAGCCCACCCGTTTTTTGGCCATTTTTCCGCTGGGGGGTTTTGGCACCACGACCTTCGGGCGCTTATTTTTGGGCGCGGCTATGCCCGCGGCTTATTTTTGGCACCCCGAGGCCCCTCGCAAAGTCTCGCCCCATTCCGAGTCCGGCGGACGAACTTCGCCCGCGCCCCCCACCAAGGCTATAGCCCACCCGTTTTTTGGCCATTTTTCCGGAGGGGGGTTTTGGCACCACGACCTTCGGGCGCTTATGTTTTGGCGCGGCTTTGCCCGCGGCTTATTTTTGGCCCCCCGAGGCCCCTCGCAAATTCTAGCCCCATTCCGAGTCCGGCGGACGAACTTCGCGCGCGCCCCCCACCAAGGCTATAGCCTACCCGTTTTTTGGCCATTTTCCGGAGGGGGGTTTGGCACCACGACCTTCGGGCGCTTATGTTTTGGCGCGGCTTTGCCCGCGGCTATTTGTTGGCCCCCCGAGGCCCCTCGCAAATTCTAGCCCCATTCCGAGTCCGGCGGACGAACTTCGCGCGCGCCCCCCACCAAGGCTATAGCCTACCGTTTTTTGGCCATTTTTCCGCTGGGGGGTTTTGGCACCACGACCTTCGGGCGCTTATTTTTGGGTGCGGCTTTGCCGCGGCTTATTTTTGGCACCCCGAGGCCCCTAGCAAAGTTTCGCCCCATTCCGAGTCCGGCGGACGAACTTCGCCCGCGCCCCCCCACCAAGGCTATAGCCCACCCGTTTTTGGCCATTTTTCCGCTGGGGGGTTTTGGCACCACGACCTTCGGGCGCTTATCTTTGGGCACGGCTTTGCCCGCGGCTTAGTTTTGGCACCCCGAGGCCCCCTCGCAAAGTCTCGCCCCATTCCGAGTCCGGCGGACGAACTTCGCCCGCGCCCCCCCACCAAGGCTATAGCCCTCCCGTTTTTTGGCCATTTTTCCGCTGGGGGGTAATGGCACCACGACCTTCGGGCGCTTATTTTTGGGCGCGGCTTTGCCCGCGGCTTATTTTTGGCACCCCGAGGCCCCTGGCAAAGTCTCGCCCCATTCCGAGTCCGGCGGACGAACATCGCCCGCGCCCCCCACCAAGGCTATAGCCCACCCGTTTTTTGGCCATTTTTCCGCAGGGGGGTTTTGGCACCACGACCTTCGGGCGCTTATGTTTTGGCGCGGCTTTGCCCGCGGCTTATTTTTGGCCCCCCGAGGCCCCTCGCAAATTCTAGCCCGGACGAACTTCGCGCGAGCGCCCCCCACCAAGGCTATAGCCCACCCGTTTTTTGGCCATTTTTCCGCTGGGGGGTTTTGGCACCACGACCTTCGGGCGCTTATTTTTGGGCGCGGCTATGCCCGCGGCTTATTTTTGGCACCCCCGAGGCCCCTCGCAAAGTCTCGCCCCATTCCGAGTCCGGCGGACGAACTTCGCCCGCGCCCCCCCACCAAGGCTATAGCCCACCCGTTTTTTGGCCATTTTTCCGCTGGGGGGTTTTGGCACCACGACCTTCGGGCGCTTATTTTTGGGTGCGGCTTTGCCCGCGGCTTATTTTTGGCACCCCCGAGGCCCCTCGCAAAGTCTCGCCCCATTCCGAGTCCGGCGGACGAACTTCGCCCGCGCCCCCCACCAAGGCTATAGCCCACCCGTTTTTTTGGCCATTTTTCCGCTGGGTGGGTTTTGGCACCACGACCTTCGGGCTCTTATTTTTGGGCTGCGGCTTTGCCCGCCGCTTATTTTTGGCACCCCGAGGCCCCTCGCAAAGTCTCGCCCCCATTCCGAGTCCGGCGGACGAACTTCGCCCGCGCCCCCCACCAAGGCTATAGCCCACCCGTTTTTTGGCCATTTTTCCGCTGGGGGGTTTTGGCACCACGACCTTCGGGCTCTTATTTTGGGGCGCGGCTTTGCCCGCCGCTTATTTTTGGCACCCCCGAGGCCCCTCGCAAAGTCTCGCCCCATTCCGAGTCCGGCGGATGAACTTCGCCCGCGCCCCCCACCAAGGCCTATAGCCCACCCGTTTTTTGGCCATTTTTCCGCTGGGGGGTTTTGGTACCACGACCTTCGGGTGCTTATTTTTGGGCGCGGCTTTGCCGCGGCTTAGTTTTGGCACCCCGAGGCCCCTCGCAAAGTAACGCCCCATTCCGAGTCCGGCGGACGAACTTCGCCCGCGCCCCCCCCAAGGCTATAGCCCACCCGTTTTTTGGCCATTTTTCCGCTGGGGGGTTTTGGCACCACGACCTTCGGGCGCGGCTTTGCCCGCGGCTTATTTTTGGCACCCCGAGGCCCCTCGTAAAGTCTCGCCCCATTCCCGAGTCCGGCGGACGAACTTCGCCCGCGCCCCCCACCAAGGCTATATCCCACCCGTTTTTTGGCCATTTTTTCCGCTGGGGGGTTTTGGCACCACGACCTTCGGGTGCTTATTTTTGGGCGCGGCTTTGCCCGCGGCTTATTGTTGGCACCCCGAGGCCCCTCGCAAAGTCTCGCCCCATTCCGAGTCCGGCGGACGAACTTCGCCCGCGCCCCCCACCAAGGCTATAGCCCACCCGTTTTTTGGCCATTTTTCCGCTGGGGGGTTTTGGCACCACGACCTTCGGGTGCTTATTTTTCGGCGCGGCTTTGCCCGCGGCTTAGTTTTGGCACCCCGAGGCCCCTCGCAAAGTCTCGCTCCCCATTCCGAGTCCGGCGGACGAACTTCGCCCGCGCCCCCCCACCAAGGCTATAGCCCACCCGTTTTTTGGCCATTTTTCCGCTGGGGGGTTTTGGCACCACGACCTTCGGGCGCTTATCTTTGGGCACGGCTTTGCCCGCGGCTTAGTTTTGGCACCCCGAGGCCCCTCGCAAAGTCTCGCCCCATTCCGAGTCCGGCGGACGAACTTCGCCCGCGCCCCCCACCAAGGCTATAGCCCACCCGTTTTTTGGCCATTTTTCCGCTGGGGGGTTTTGGCACCACGACCTTCGGGAGCTTATCTTTGGGCACGGCTTTGCCCGCGGCTTAGTTTTGGCACCCCGAGGCCCCTTGCAAAGTCTCGCCCCATTCCGAGTCCGGCGGACGAACTTCGCCCGCGCCCCCCACCAAGGCTATAGCCCACCCGTTTTTTGGCCATTTTTCCGCTGGGGGGTTTTGGCACCACGACCTTAGCGGCGCTTATTTTTGGGCGCGGCTTTGCCCGCGGCTTATTTTTGGCACCCCGAGGCCCCTCGCAAAGTAACGCCCCATTCCGAGTCCGGCGGACGAACTTCGCCCGCGCCCCCCCCAAGGCTATAGCCCACCCGTTTTTTTTGGCCATTTTTCCGCTGGGGGGTTTTGGCACCACGACCTTCGGGCGCGGCTTTGCCCGCGGCTTATTTTTGGCACCCCGAGGCCCCTCGTAAAGTCTCGCCCCATTCCGAGTCCGGCGGACGAACTTCGCCCGCGCCCCCCACCAAGGCTATATCCCACCCGTTTTTTGGCCATTTTTCCGCTGGGGGGTTTTTGGCACCACGACCTTCGGGGTGCTTATTTTTGGGCGCGGCTTTGCCCGCGGCTTATTGTTGGCACCCCGAGGCCCCCTCGCAAAGTCTCGCCCCATTCCGAGTCCGGCGGACGAACTTCGCCCGCGCCCCCCACCAAGGCTATAGCCCACCCGTTTTTTGGCCATTTTTCCGCTGGTGGGTTTTGTCACCACGACCTTTCGGGCGCTTATTTTTGAGTGCGGCTTTTCTCCCGCGGCTTATTTTTGGCACCCAGAGGCCCCTCGCAAAGTCTCGCCCCATTCCGAGTCCGGCGGACGAACTTCGCCCGCGCCCCCCCACCAAGGCTATAGCCCACCCGTTTTTTTGGCCATTTTTCCGCTGGGGGGTTTTGGCACCACGACCTTCGGGCGCGGCTTCGCCCGCGGCTTATTTTTGGTACCCCGAGGCCCCTCGCAAAGTCTCGCCCCATTCCGAGTCCGGCGGACGAACTTCACCCGCGCCCCCCCACCAAGGCTATAGCCCACCCGTTTTTTGGCCATTTTTCCGCTGGGGGGTTTTGGCAACACGACCTTCGGGCGCTTATTTTTGGGCGCGGCTTTGCCCGCGGCTTAGTTTTGGCACCCCGAGGCCCCTTGCAAAGTCTCGCCCCATTCCGAGTCCGGCGGACGAACATCGCCCGCGCCCCCCACCAAGGCTATAGCCCACCCGTTGTTTGGCCATTTTTCCGCTGGGGGGTTGTGGCACCACGACCTTCGGGCCCTTATTTTTGGGCGCGGCTTTTGTCCGCGGATTATTTTTGGCACCCCCGAGGCCCCTCGCAAAGTCTCGCCCCATTCCGAGTCCGGCGGACGAACTTCGCCCGCGCCCCCCACCAAGGCTATAGCCCTCCCGTTTTTTGGCCATTTTTCCGCTGGGGGGTTGTGGCACCACGACCTTCGGGCGCTTATTTTTGGGCGCGGCTTTGCCCGCGGCTTATTTTTGGCACCCCGAGGCCCCTGGCAAAGTCTCGCCCCCATTCGAGTCCGGCGGACGAACATCGCCCGCGCCCCCCACCAAGGCTATAGCCCACCCGTTTTTTGGCCATTTTTCCGGAGGGGGGTTTTGGCACCACGACCTTCGGGCGCTTATGTTTTGGCGCGGCTTTGCCCGCGGCTTATTTTTGGCCCCCCGAGGCCCCTCGCAAATTCTAGCCCCATTCCGAGTCCGGCGGACGAACTTCGCGCGCGCCCCCCACCAAGGCTATAGCCTACCCGTTTTTTTGGCCATTTTTTCCGCTGGGGGGGTTTTGGCACCACGACCTTCGGGCGCTTATTTTTGGGGTGCGGCTTTGCCCGCGGCTTATTTTTGGCACCCCGAGGCCCCTAGCAAAGTTTCGCCCCATTCCGAGTCCGGCGGACGAACTTCGCCCGCGCCCCCCCACCAAGGCTATAGCCCACCCGTTTTTTGGCCATTTTTCCGCTGGGGGGTTTTGGCACCACGACCTTCGGGCGCTTATTTTTTGGGCGCGGCTTTGCCCGCGGCTTATTTTTGGCACCCCGAGGCCCCTCGCAAAGTCTCGCCCCATTCCGAGTCCGGCGGACGAACTTCGCCCGCGCCCCCCCACCAAGGCTATAGCCCACCCGTTTTTTGGCCATTTTTCCGCTGGGGGGTTTTGGCACCACGACCTTCGGGCGCTTATTTTTGGGCGCGGCTTTGCCCGCCGCTTATTTTTGGCACCCCGAGGCCCCTCGCAAAGTCTCGCCCCATTCCGAGTCCGGCGGACGAACTTCGCCCGCGCCCCCCACCAAGGCTATAGCCCACCCGTTTTTTGGCCATTTTTCCGCTGGGGGGTTTTGGCACCACGACCTTCGGGCGCTTATCTTTGGGCACGGCTTTGCCCGCGGCTTAGTTTTGGCACCCCGAGGCCCCTCGCAAAGTCTCGCCCCATTCCGAGTCCGGCGGACGAACTTCGCCCGCGCCCCCCACCAAGGCTATAGCCCCTCCCGTTTTTTGGCCATTTTTCCGCTGGGGGGTAATGGCACCACGACCTTCGGGCGCTTATTTTTGGGCGCGGCTTTGCCCGCGGCTTATTTTTGGCACCCCGAGGCCCCTGGCAAAGTCTCGCCCCATTCCGAGTCCGGCGGACGAACATCGCCCGCGCCCCCCACCAAGGCTATAGCCCACCCGTTTTTTGGCCATTTTTCCGCAGGGGGGTTTTGGCACCACGACCTTCGGGCGCTTATGTTTTGGCGCGGCTTTGCCCGCGGCTTATTTTTGGCCCCCCGAGGCCCCCTCGCAAATTCTAGCCCCATTCCGAGTCCGGCGGACGAACTTCGCGCGCGCCCCCCACCAAGGCTATAGCCCACCCGTTTTTTGGCCATTTTTCCGCTGGGGGGTTTTGGCACCACGACCTTCGGGCGCTTATTTTTGGGGCGCGGCTATGCCCGCGGCTTATTTTTGGCACCCCGAGGCCCCTCGCAAAGTCTCGCCCCATTCCGAGTCCGGCGGACGAACTTCGCCCGCGCCCCCCACCAAGGCTATAGCCCACCCGTTTTTTGGCCATTTTTCCGCTGGGGGGTTTTGGCACCACGACCTTCGGGCGCTTATTTTTGGGTGCGGCTTTGCCCGCGGCTTATTTTTGGCACCCCGAGGCCCCTCGCAAAGTCTCGCCCCCATTCCGAGTCCGGCGGACGAACTTCGCCCGCGCCCCCCCACCAAGGCTATAGCCCACCCGTTTTTTTGGCCATTTTTCCGCTGGGGGGTTTTGGCACCACGACCTTCGGGCGCTTATTTTTGGGCGCGGCTTTGCCCGTGGCTTAGTTTTGGCACCCCGACGCCCCTCGCAAAGTCTCGCCCCATTCCGAGTCCGGCGGACGAACTTCGCCCGCGCCCCCCACCAAGGCTATAGCCCACCCGTTTTTTGGCCATTTTTCCGCTGGGGGGTTTTGGCACCACGACCTTCGGGCGCTTATTTTTGGGCGCGGCTATGCCCGCGGCTTATTTTTGGCACCCCGAGGCCCCTCGCAAAGTCTCGCCCCATTCCGAGTCCGGCGGACGAACTTCGCCCGCGCCCCCCACCAAGGCTATAGCCCACCCGTTTTTTTGGCCATTTTTCCGGAGGGGGGTTTTGGCACCACGACCTTCGGGCGCTTATGTTTTGGCGCGGCTTTGCCCGCGGCTTATTTTTGGCCCCCCGAGGCCCCTCGCAAATTCTAGCCCCATTCCGAGTCCGGCGGACGAACTTCGCGCGCGCCCCCCCACCAAGGCTATAGCCTACCCGTTTTTTGGCCATTTTTCCGGAGGGGGGTTTTGGCACCACGACCTTCGGGCGCTTATGTTTTGGCGCGGCTTTGCCCGCGGCTTATTTTTGGCCCCCCGAGGCCCCTCGCAAATTCTAGCCCCCATTCCGAGTCCGGCGGACGAACTTCGCGCGCGCCCCCCCACCAAGGCTATAGCCTACCCGTTTTTTGGCCATTTTTCCGCTGGGGGGTTTTGGCACCACGACCTTCGGGCGCTTATTTTTGGGTGCGGCTTTGCCCGCGGCTTATTTTTGGCACCCCGAGGCCCCTAGCAAAGTTTCGCCCCATTCCGAGTCCGGCGGACGAACTTCGCCCGCGCCCCCCCACCAAGGCTATAGCCCACCCGTTTTTTTGGCCATTTTTCCGCTGGGGGGTTTTGGCACCACGACCTTCGGGCGCTTATCTTTGGGCACGGCTTTGCCCGCGGCTTAGTTTTGGCACCCCGAGGCCCCTCGCAAAGTCTCGCCCCATTCCGAGTCCGGCGGACGAACTTCGCCCCGCGCCCCCCACCAAGGCTTATAGCCCTCCCGTTTTTTGGCCATTTTTCCGCTGGGGGGTAATGGCACCACGACCTTCGGGCGCTTATTTTTGGGCGCGGCTTTGCCCGCGGCTTATTTTTGGCACCCCCGAGGCCCCTGGCAAAGTCTCGCCCCATTCCGAGTCCGGCGGACGAACATCGCCCCGCGCCCCCCACCAAGGCTATAGCCCACCCGTTTTTTGGCCATTTTTCCGCAGGGGGGTTTTGGCACCACGACCTTCGGGCGCTTATGTTTTGGCGCGGCTTTGCCCGCGGCTTATTTTTGGCCCCCCGAGGCCCCTCGCAAATTCTAGCCCCCATTCCGAGTCCGGCGGACGAACTTCGCGCTGCGCCCCCCACCAAGGCTATAGCCCACCCGTTTTTTGGCCATTTTTCCGCTGGGGGGTTTTGGCACCACGACCTTCGGGCGCTTATTTTTGGGCGCGGCTATGCCCGCGGCTTATTTTTGGCACCCCGAGGCCCCCTCGCAAAGTCTCGCCCCATTCCGAGTCCGGCGGACGAACTTCGCCGCGCGCCCCCCACCAAGGCTATAGCCCACCCGTTTTTTGGCCATTTTTCCGCTGGGGGGTTTTGGCACCACGACCTTCGGGCGCTTATTTTTGGGTGCGGCTTTGCCCGCGGCTTATTTTTGGCACCCCGAGGCCCCTCGCAAAGTCTCGCCCCATTCCGAGTCCGGCGGACGAACTTCGCCCGCGCCCCCCACCAAGGCTATAGCCCACCCGTTTTTTTGGCCATTTTTCCGCTGGGGGGTTTTGGCACCACGACCTTCGGGCTCTTATTTTTGGGCGCGGCTTTGCCCGCCGCTTATTTTTGGCACCCCGAGGCCCCTCGCAAAGTCTCGCCCCATTCCGAGTCCGGCGGACGAACTTCGCCCGCGCCCCCCACCAAGGCTATAGCCCACCCGTTTTTTGGCCATTTTTCCGCTGGGGGGTTTTGGCACCACGACCTTCGGGCTCTTATTTTTGGGCGCGGCTTTGCCCGCCGCTTATTTTTGGCACCCCGAGGCCCCTCGCAAAGTCTCGCCCCATTCCGAGTCCGGCGGATGAACTTCGCCCGCGCCCCCCACCAAGGCTATAGCCCACCCGTTTTTTGGCCATTTTTCCGCTGGGGGGTTTGGTACCACGACCTTCGGGTGCTTATTTTTGGGCGCGGCTTTGCCCGCGGCTTAGTTTTGGCACCCCGAGGCCCCTCGCAAAGTAACGCCCCATTCCGAGTCCGGCGGACGAACTTCGCCCGCGCCCCCCCCAAGGCTATAGCCCACCCGTTTTTTGGCCATTTTTCCGCTGGGGGGTTTTGGCACCACGACCTTCGGGCGCGGCTTTGCCCGCGGCTTATTTTTGGCACCCCGAGGCCCCTCGTAAAGTCCTCGCCCCATTCCGAGTCCGGCGGACGAACTTCGCCCGCGCCCCCCACCAAGGCTATATCCCACCCGTTTTTTGGCCATTTTTCCGCTGGGGGGTTTTGGCACCACGACCTTCGGGTGCTTATTTTTGGGCGCGGCTTTGCCCGCGGCTTATTGTTGGCACCCCGAGGCCCCTCGCAAAGTCTCGCCCCATTCCGAGTCCGGCGGACGAACTTCGCCCCGCGCCCCCCACCAAGGCTATAGCCCACCCGTTTTTTGGCCATTTTTCCGCTGGGGGGTTTTGGCACCACGACCTTCGGGTGCTTATTTTTCGGCGCGGCTTTGCCCGCGGCTTAGTTTTGGCACCCCGAGGCCCCTCGCAAAGTCTCGCCCCATTCCGAGTCCGGCGGACGAACTTCGCCCGCGCCCCCCCACCAAGGCTATAGCCCACCCGTTTTTTGGCCATTTTTCCGCTGGGGGGTTTTGGCACCACGACCTTCGGGCGCTTATCTTTGGGCACGGCTTTGCCCGCGGCTTAGTTTTGGCACCCCGAGGCCCCTCGCAAAGTCTCGCCCCCATTCCGAGTCCGGCGGACGAACTTCGCCCGCGCCCCCCACCAAGGCTATAGCCCACCCGTTTTTTGGCCATTTTTCCGCTGGGGGGTTTTGGCACCACGACCTTCGGGAGCTTATCTTTGGGCACGGCTTTGCCCGCGGCTTAGTTTTGGCACCCCGAGGCCCCTTGCAAAGTCTCGCCCCATTCCGAGTCCGGCGGACGAACTTCGCCCGCGCCCCCCCACCAAGGCTATAGCCCACCCGTTTTTTGGCCATTTTTTCCGCTGGGGGGTTTTGGCACCACGACCTCTTCGGGCGCTTATTTTTGGGCGCGGCTTTGCCCGCGGCTTATTTTTGGCACCCCGAGGCCCCTCGCAAAGTAACGCCCCATTCCGAGTCCGGCGGACGAACTTCGCCCCGCGCCCCCCCCAAGGCTATAGCCCACCCGTTTTTTGGCCATTTTTCCGCTGGGGGGTTTTGGCACCACGACCTTCGGGCGCGGCTTTGCCCGCGGCTTATTTTTGGCACCCCGAGGCCCCTCGTAAAGTCTCGCCCCATTCCGAGTCCGGCGGACGAACTTCGCCCGCGCCCCCCACCAAGGCTATATCCCACCCGTTTTTTGGCCATTTTTCCGCTGGGGGGGTTTTGGCACCACGACCTTCGGGTGCTTATTTTTGGGCGCGGCTTTGCCCGCGGCTTATTGTTGGCACCCCGAGGCCCCTCGCAAAGTCTCGCCCCATTCCGAGTCCGGCGGACGAACTTCGCCCGCGCCCCCCACCAAGGCTATAGCCCACCCGTTTTTTGGCCATTTTTCCGCTGGGGGGTTTTTGGCACCACGACCTTCGGTGTGCTTATTTTTCGGCGCGGCTTTGCCCGCGGCTTAGTTTTTGGCACCCCGAGGCCCCCTCGCAAAGTCTCGCCCCATTCCGAGTCCGGCGGACGAACTTCGCCCGCGCCCCCCCACCAAGGCTATAGCCCACCCGTTTTTTGGCCATTTTTCCGCTGGGGGGTTTTGGCACCACGACCTTCGGGCGCTTATCTTTGGGCACGGCTTTGCCCGCGGCTTAGTTTTGGCACCCCCGAGGCCCCTCGCAAAGTCTCGCCCCATTCCGAGTCCGGCGGACGAACTTCGCCCGCGCCCCCCACCAAGGCTATAGCCCACCCGTTTTTTGGCCATTTTTTCCGCTGGGGGGTTTTGGCACCACGACCTTCGGGAGCTTATCTTTGGGCACGGCTTTGCCCGCGGCTTAGTTTTTGGCACCCCCGAGGCCCCTTGCAAAGTCTCGCCCCATTCCGAGGTCCGGCGGACGAACTTCGCCCGCGCCCCCCACCAAGGCTATAGCCCACCCGTTTTTTGGCCATTTTTCCGCTGGGGGGGTTTTGGCACCACGACCTTCGGGCGCTTATTTTTGGGTGCGGCTTTGCCCGCGAGGCTTATTTTTGGCACCCCGAGGCCCCTCGCAAAGTTTCGCCCCATTCCGAGTCCGGCGGACGAACTTCGCCCCGCGCCCCCCCACCAAGGCTATAGCCCATCCGTTTTTTGGCCATTTTTCCGCTGGGGGGTTTTGGCACCACGACCTTCGGGCGCTTATTTTTGGGCGCGGCTTTGCCCGCGGCTTATTTTTTGGCACCACCGAGGCCCCCTCGCAAAGTCTCGCCCCATTCCGAGTCCGGCGGACGAACTTCGCCCGCGCCCCCCCACCAAGGCTATAGCCCACCCGTTTTTTTGGCCATTTTTCCGCTGGGGGGTTTTGGCACCACGACCTTCGGGCGCTTATTTTTGGGCGTTGGCTTTGCCCGCCGCTTATTTTTGGCACCCCCGAGGCCCCTCGCAAAGTCTCGCCCCATTCCGAGTCCGGCGGACGAACTTCGCCCGCGCCCCCCCACCAAGGCTATAGCCCACCCGTTTTTTGGCCATTTTTCCGCTGGGGGGTTTTGGCACCACGACCTTCGGGTGCTTATTTTTGGGCGCGGCTTTGCCCGCGGCTTAGTTTTGGCACCCCGAGGCCCCTCGCAAAGTCACGCCCCATTCCGAGTCCGGCGGACGAACTTCGCCCGCGCCCCCCCACCAAGGCTATAGCCCACCCGTTTTTTGGCCATTTTTCCGCTGGGGGGTTTTGGCACCACGACCTTCGGGCGCGGCTTTGCCCGCGGCTTATTTTTGGCACCCCGAGGCCCCTCGTAACATCTCGCCCCATTCCGAGTCCGGCGGACGAACTTCGCCCGCGTCCCCCACCAAGGCTATAGCCCCACCCGTTTTTTTGGCCATTTTTCGCTGGGGGGGTTTTGGCACCACGACCTTCGGGTGCTTATTTTTCGGCGCGGCTTTACCCGCAGCTTATTTTTGGCACCCCGAGGCCCCTCGCAAAGTCTCGCCCCATTCCGAGTCCGGCGGACGAACTTCGCCCCGCGCCCCCCACCAAGGCTATAGCCCACCCCATTTTTTGGCCATTTTTCCGCTGGGGGGTTTTGGCACCACGACCTTCGGGCGCTTATTTTTGGGCGCGGCTTTGCCCGCGGCTTATTTTTGGTACCCCGAGGCCCCTCGCAAAGTCACGCCCCATTCCGAGTCCGGCGGACGAACTTCGCCCGCGCCCCCCACCAAGGCTATAGCCCACCCGTTTTTTGGCCATTTTTCCGCTGGGGGGTTTTTGGCACCACGACCTTCGGGCGCGGGCTTTGCCCGCGGCTTATTTTTGGCACCCCCGAGGCCCCTCGTAACATCTCGCCCCATTCCGAGTCCGGCGGACGAACTTCGCCCGCGCCCCCCCACCAAGGCTATAGCCCACCCGTTTTTTGGCCATTTTTCCGCTGGGGGGTTTTGGCACCACGACCTTCGGGTGCTTATTTTTCGGCGCGGCTTTACCCGCAGCTTATTTTTGGCACCCAGAGGCCCCCTCGCAAAGTCTCGCCCCATTCCGAGTCCGGCGGACGAACTTCGCCCGCGCCCCCCACCAAGGCTATAGCCCACCCATTTTTTGGCCATTTTCCCGCTGGGGGGGTTTTGGCACCACGACCTTCGGTGCGCATTATTTTTGGGCGCGGCTTTGCCCGCGGCTTATTTTTGGCACCCCGAGGCCCCTCGCAAAGTCTCGCCCCCATTCCGAGTCCGGCGGACGAACTTCGCCCCGCGCCCCCCCACCAAGGCTATAGCCCACCCCGTTTTTTGGCCATTTTTCCGCTGGTGGGTTTTGGCACCACGACCTTCGGGCGCTTATTTTTGAGCGCGGCTTTCTCCCGCGGCTTATTTTTGGCACCCAGAGGCCCCTCGCAAAGTCTCGCCCCATTCCGAGTCCGGCGGACGAACTTCGCCCCGCGCCCCCCACCAAGGCTATAGCCCACCCGTTTTTTCGCCATTTTTCCGCTGGGGGGTTTTGGCACCACGACCTTCGGGGCGCGGCTTCGCTCGCGGCTTATTTTTGGCACCCCGAGGCCCCTCGCAAAGTCTCGCCCCATTCCGAGTCCGGCGGACGAACTTCGCCCGCGCCCCCCACCAAGGCTATAGCCCACCCGTTTTTTGGCCATTTTTCCGCTGGGGGGTTTTGGCAACACGACCTTCGGGCGCTTATTTTTGGGCGCGGCTTTGCCCGCGGCTTAGTTTTGGCACCCCGAGGCCCCTTGCAAAGTCTCGCCCCATTCCGAGTCCGGCGGACGAACATCGCCCGCGCCCCCCCACCAAGGCTATAGCCCACCCGTTGTTTGGCCATTTTTCCGCTGGGGGGTTGTGGCACCACGACCTTCGGGCGCTTATTTTTGGGCGCGGCTTTGTCCGCGGATTATTTTTGGCACCCCCAGGCCCCTCGCAAAGTCTCGCCCCATTCCGAGTCCGGTGGACGAACTTCGCCCGCGCCCCCCACCAAGGCTATAGCCCTCCCGTTTTTTGGCCATTTTTTCCGCTGGGGGGTTGTGGCACCACGACCTTCGGGGCGCTTATTTTTTGGGCGCGGCTATGCCCGCGGCTTATTTTTGGCACCCCCGAGGCCCCTTGCAAAAGTCTCGCCCCATTCCGAGTCCGGCGGACGAACATCGCCCGCGCCCCCCACCAAGGCTATAGCCCACCCGTTTTTTGGCCATTTTTCCGCAGGGGGGTTTTGGCACCACGACCTTCGGGGCGCTTATGTTTTGGCGCGGCTTTGCCCGCGGCTTATTTTTGGCCCCCCGAGGCCCCTCGCAAATTCTAGCCCCATTCCGAGTCCGGCGGACGAACTTCGCGCGCGCCCCCCCACCAAGGCTATAGCCCACCCGTTTTTTGGCCATTTTTCCGCTGGGGGGGTTTTGGCACCACGACCTTCGGGCGCTTATTTTTGGGCGCGGCTATGCCCGCGGCTTATTTTTGGCACCCCCGAGGCCCCTCGCAAAGTCTCGCCCCATTCCGAGTCCGGCGGACGAACTTCGCCCGCGCTCCCCCCACCAAGGCTATAGCCCACCCGTTTTTTGGCCATTTTTCCGCTGGGGGGTTTTGGCACCACGACCTTCGGGCGCTTATTTTTGGGTGCGGCTTTGCCCGCGGCTTATTTTTGGCACCCCCGAGGCCCCTCGCAAAGTCTCGCCCCATTCCGAGTCCGGCGGACGAACTTCGCCCGCGCCCCCCACCAAGGCTATAGCCCACCCGTTTTTTGGCCATTTTTCCGCTGGGGGGTTTTGGCACCACGACCTTCGGGCGCTTATTTTTGGGTGCGGCTTTGCCCGCGGCTTATTTTTGGCACCCCGAGGCCCCTCGCAAAGTCTCGCCCCATTCCGAGTCCGGCGGACGAACTTCGCCCGCGCCCCCCACCAAGGCTATAGCCCACCCCGTTTTTTGGCCATTTTTCCGCTGGGGGGTTTTGGCACCACGACCTTCGGGCGCTTATTTTTGGGCGCGGCTTTGCCCGTGGCTTAGTTTTGGCACCCCGACGCCCCTCGCAAAGTCTCGCCCCATTCCGAGTCCGGCGGACGAACTTCGCCCGCGCCCCCCCACCAAGGCGATAGCCCACCCGTTTTTTGGCCATTTTTCCGCTGGGGGTTTTTGGCACCACGACCATCGGGCGCTTATTTTGGGCGTGGCTTTGCCCGCGGCTTAGTTTTGGCACCCCGAGGCCCCTCGTAAAGTCTCGCCCCATTCCGAGTCCGGCGGACGAACTTCGCCCGCAGCCCACCCACCAAGGCTATAGCCCACCCCGTTTTTTGGCCATTTTTCCGCTGGGGGTTTTTGGCTCCAATACCTTCGGGCGCTTATTTTTGGGCGCGGCTTTGCCCGCGGCATAGTTTTGGCACCCCGAGGTCCCTCGCAAAGTCTCGCACCATTCCGAGTCCGGCGGACGAACTTCGCCCGCGCCCCCCACCAAGGCTATAGCCCACCCGTTTTTTGGCCATTTTTCCGCTGGGGGGTTTTTGGCACCACGACGTTCGGGAGCTTATTTTTGGGCGCAGGCTTTGCCCGCGGCTTATTTTTGGCACCCCGAGGCCCCTCGCAAAGTCTCGCCCCCATTCCGAGTCCGGCGGACGAACTTCGCCCGCGCCCCCCCACCAAGGCGATAGCCCACCGTTTTTTGGCCATTTTTCCGCTGGGGGTTTTTGGCACCACGACCATCGGGCGCTTATTTTTGGGCGCGGCTTTGCCCGCGGCTTAGTTTTGGCACCCCCGAGGCCCCTCGCAAAGTCCTCGCCCCATTCCGAGTCCGGCGGACGAACTTCGCCCGCGCCCCCCCACCAAGGCGATAGCCCACCCGTTTTTTGGCCATTTTTCCGCTGGGGGTTTTTGGCACCACGACCATCGGGCGCTTATTTTTGGGCGCGGCTTTGCCCGCGGCTTAGTTTTGGCACCCCCGAGGCCCCTCGCAAAGTCTCGCCCCATTCCGAGTCCGGCGGACGAACTTCGCCCGCGCCCCCCACCAAGGCTATAGCCCACCCGTTTTTTGGCCATTTTTCCGCTGGGGGTTTTTGGCTCCAATACCTTCGGGCGCTTATTTTTGGGTTCGGCTTTGCCCGCGGCAGAGTTTTGGCACCCCGAGGTCCCTCGCAAAGTCTCGCACCATTCCGAGTCCGGCGGACGAACTTCGCCCGCGCCCCCCCACCAAGGCTATAGCCCACCCGTTTTTTGGCCATTTTTCCGCTGGGGGTTTTTGGGTCCAATACCTTCGGGCGCTTATTTTTGGGTTCGGCTTTGCCCGCGGCAGAGTTTTGGCACCCCGAGGTCCCCTCGCAAAGTCTCGCACCATTCCGAGTCCGGCGGACGAACTTCGCCCCGCGCCCCCCCACCAAGGCTATAGCCCACCCGTTTTTTGGCCATTTTTCCGCTGGGGGGTTTTGGCACCACGACCTTCGGGCGCTTATTTTTGGGTGCGGCTTTGCCCGCGGCTTATTTTTGGACACCCCGAGGCCCCTCGCAAAGTCTCGCCCCATTCCGAGTCCGGCGGACGAACTTCGCCCGCGCCCCCCACCAAGGCTATAGCCCACCCGTTTTTTGGCCATTTTTCCGCTGGGGGGTTTTGGCACCACGACCTTCGGGCGCTTATTTTTGGCGCAGGCTTTGCCCGCGCGCTTATTTTTTGGCACCCCGAGGCCCCTCGCAAAGTCTCGCCCCATTCCGAGTCCGGCGGACGAACTTCGCCCGCGCCCCCCCCACCAAGGCTATAGCCCACCCGTTTTTTGGCCATTTTTCCGCTGGGGGGTTTTGGCACCACGACCTTCGGGCGCTTATTTTTGGGCGCAGGCTTTGCCCGCGGCTTAGTTTTGGCACCCCGAGGCCCCTCGCAAAGTCTCGCCCCCATTCCGAGTCCGGCGGACGAACTTCGCCCGTGCCCCCCACCAAGGCGATAGCCCACCCGTTTTTTGGCCATTTTTTCCGCTGGGGGTTTTTGGCACCACGACCATCGGGCTCTTATTTTTGGGCGCGCTTTGCCCGCGGCTTAGTTTTGGCACCGCGAGGGCCCTCGCAAAGTCTCGCCCCATTCCGAGTCCGGCGGACGAACTTCGCCCGCGCCCCCCACCAAGGCTATAGCCCACCCGTTTTTTGGCCATTTTTCCGCTGGGGGGTTTTGGCACCACGACCTTCGGGCGCTTATTTTTGGGCGCGCTTTGCCCGCGGGCTTATTTTTTGGCACCCCGAGGCCCCTCGTAACATCTCGCCCCATTCCGAGTCCGGCAGACGAACTTCGCCCGCGCCCCCCACCAAGGCTATAGCCCACCCGTTTTTTGCCCATTTTTCCGCTGGGGGTTTTTGGCACCCACGTCCTTCGGGCGCTTATTTTTGGGCGCGGCTTTGCCCGCGGCATAGTTTTGGCACCCCGAGGTCCCTCGCAAAGTCTCGCACCATTCCGAGTCCGCGGACGAACTTCGCCCGCGCCCCCCCACCAAGGCTATAGCCCCACCCGTTTTTTGGCCATTTTTCCGCTGGGGGGTTTTGGCACCACGACGTTCGGGAGCTTATTTTGGGCGCGGCTTATTTTTGGCACCCCCGAGGCCCCTATCAAAGTCTCGCCCCATTCCGAGTCCGGCGGACGAACTTCGCCCCGCGCCCCCCACCAAGGCTATAGCCCCACCCGTTTTTTTGGCCATTTTTCCGCTGGGGGGTTTTGGCACCACGACCTTCGGGCGCTTATTTTTGGGCGCGGCTTTGCCCGCGGCTTAGTTTTGGCACCCCCGAGGCCCCTCGCAAAGTCTCGCCCCATTCCGAGTCCGGCGGACGAACTTCGCCCGCGCCCCCCCACCAAGGCGATAGCCCACCCGTTTTTTGGCCATTTTCCGCTGGGGGTTTTTGGCACCACGACCATCGGGCGCTTATTTTTGGGCGCGGCTTTGCCCGCGGCTTAGTTTTGGCACCCCGAGGCCCCTCGCAAAGTCTCACCCCATTCCGAGTCCGGCGGACGAACTTCGCCCGCGCCCCCCCACCAAGGCTATAGCCCACCCGTTTTTTGGCCATTTTTCCGCTGGGGGTTTTTGGCACCACGACCTTCGGGCGCTTATTTTTGGGTGCGGCTTTGCCCGCGGCATAGTTTTGTCTCCCAGAGGTCCTCGCAAAGTCTCGCACCATTCCGAGTCCGGCGGACGAAACTTCGCCCGCGCCCCCCCACCAAGGCTATAGCCCACCCGTTTTTTGGGCCATTTTTCCGCTGGGGGGTTTTGGCACCACGACGTTCGGGAGCTTATTTTTGGGCGCGGCTTTGCCTGCGGCTTATTTTGGCACCCCGAGGCCCCTCGCAAAGTCTCGCCCCATTCCGAGTCCGGCGGACGAAGTTCGCCCGCGCCCCCCACCAAGGCTATAGCCCACCCGTTTTTTGGCCATTTTTCCGCTGGGGGGTTTTGGCACCACGACCTTCGGGCGCTTATTTTTGGGCGCGGCTTTGTCCGCGGCTTATTTTTGGCACCCCCCGAGGCCCCCTCGCAAAGTCTCGCCCCATTTCGAGTCCGGCGGACGAACTTCGCCCGCCGCCCCCCCACCAAGGCTATAGCCCACCCGTTTTTTGGCCATTTTTCCGCTGGGGGGTTTTGGCACCACGACCTTCGGGCGCTTATTTTTGGGCGCGGCTTTGCCCGCGGCTTAGTTTTGGCACCCCGAGGCCCCTCGCAAAGTCTCGCCCCATTCCGAGTCCGGCGGACGAACTTCGCCCGTGCCCCCCCACCAAGGCGATAGCCCACCGTTTTTTGGCCATTTTTCCGCTGGGGGTTTTTGGCACCACGACCATCGGGCGCTTATTTTTGGGCGCGGCTTTGCCCGCGGCTTAGTTTTGGCACCCCGAGGCCCCTCGCAAAGTCTCACCCCATTCCGAGTCCGGCGGACGAACTTCGCCCACCGCCCCCCCACCAAGGCTATAGCCCACCCGTTTTTGGCCATTTTTCCGCTGGGGGTTTTTGGCACCACGACCTTCGGGCGCTTATTTTTGGGCGCGGCTTTGCCCGCGGCATAGTTTTGTCTCCCAGAGGTCCCTCGCAAAGTCTCGCACCATTCCGAGTCCGGCGGACGAACTTCGCCCGCGCCCCCCACCAAGGCTATAGCCCACCCGTTTTTTGGCCATTTTTCTGCTGGGGGGTTTTGGCACCACGACGTTCGGGAGCTTATTTTTGGGCGCGGCTTTGCCCGCGGCTTATTTTTGGCACCCCGAGGCCCCTCGCAAAGTCTCGCCCCATTCCGAGTCCGGCGGACGAAGTTCGCACCGCGCCCCCCACCAAGGCTATAGCCCACCCGTTTTTTGGCCATTTTTCCGCTGGGGGGTTTTGGCACCACGACCTTCGGGCGCTTATTTTTGGGCACGGCTTTTCCCGCGGTTTATTTTTGGCACCCCGAGGCCCCTCGCAAAGTCTCGCCCCATTCCGAGTCCGGCGGACGAACTTCGCCCGCGCCCCCCCACCAAGGCTATAGCCCACCCCGTTTTTTGGCCATTTTTCCGCTGGGGGGTTTTGGCACCAC
This sequence comes from Citrus unshiu, assembly GCA_033242345.1. NCBI lineage: Eukaryota > Viridiplantae > Streptophyta > Magnoliopsida > Sapindales > Rutaceae > Citrus > Citrus unshiu. The sequence goes on from BTHF01000193.1 coordinate 35,852, forward strand.
GACCTTCGGGCGCTTATCTTTGGGCACGGCTTTGCCCGCGGCTTAGTTTTGGCACCACCGAGGCCCCTCGCAAAGTCTCGCCCCATTCCGAGTCCGGCGGACGAACTTCGCCCCGCGCCCCCCACCAAGGCGATAGCCCACCCGTTTTTTGGCCATTTTTCCGCTGGGGGTTTTTGACACCACGACCATCGGGCGCTTATTTTGGGCGCGGCTTTGCCCGCGGCTTAGTTTTGGCACCCCGAGGCCCCTCGCAAAGTCTCGCCCCATTCCGAGTTCCGGCGGACGAACTTCGCCCGCGCCCCCCACCAAGGCGATAGCCCACCCGTTTTTTGGCCATTTTTCCGCTGGGGGTTTTTGACACCACGACCATCGGGCGCTTATTTTTGGGCGCGGCTTTGCCCGCGGCTTAGTTTTGGCACCCCGAGGCCCCTCGCAAAGTCTCGCCCCATTCCGAGTCCGGCGGACGAACTTCGCCCGCGCCCCCCCACCAAGGCTATAGCCCCCCCGTTTTTTGGCCATTTTTTCCGCTGGGGGTTTTTGGCACCACGACCTTCGGGCGCTTATTTTTGGGTGCGGCTTTGGCCGCGGCTTAGTTTTGGCACCCCCGAGGCCCCTCGCAAAGTCTCGCCCCATTCCGAGTCTGGCGGACGAACTTCGCCCGCGCCCCCCACCAAGGCTATAGCCCCACCGGTTTTTTAGCCATTTTTCCGCTGGGGGTTTTTGGCACCACGACCTTCGGGCGCTTATTTTTGGGCGCGGCTTTGTCCGCGGCTTAGTTTTGGCACCCCGAGGCCCCTCGCAAAGTCTCGCCCCATTCCGAGTCCGGCGCACGAACTTCGCCCGCGCCCCCCACCAAGGCTATAGCCCACCCGTTTTTGGCAATTTTTCCGCTGGGGGGTTTTGGCACCACGACGTTCGGAGCGCTTATTTTTGGGCGCAGCTTTGCCCGTGGCTTATTTTTGGCACCCCCGAGGCCCCTCCCAAAGTCTCGCCCCATTCCGAGTCCGGCGGACGAACTTCGCCCGCGCCCCTCCACCAAGGCGATAGCCCACCCGTTTTTTGGCCATTTTTCCGCTGGGGGTTTTTGACACCACGACCATCGGGCGCTTATTTTTGGGCGCGGCTTTGCCCGCGGCTTAGTTTTGGCACCCCCGAGACCCCTCGCAAAGTCTCGCCCCATTCCGAGTCCGGCGGACGAACTTCGCACCGCGCCCCCCACCAAGGCTATAGCCCACCCATTTTTTGGCCATTTTTCCGCTGGGGGGTTTTGGCACCACGACCTTCGGGCGCTTATTTTTGGGCGCGGCTTTGCCCGCGGTTTATTTTTTGGCACCCCGAGGCCCCTCGCAAAGTCTCGCCCCATTCCGAGTCCGGCGGACGAACTTCGCCCGCGCCCCCCACCAAGGCTATAGCCCACCCGTTTTTTGGCCATTTTTCCGCTGGGGGGTTTTGGCACCACGACCTTCGGGCGCTTATCTTTGGGCACGGCTTTGCCCGCGGCTTAGTTTTGGCACCCCGAGGCCCCTCGCAAAGTCCTCGCCCCCATTCCGAGTCCGGCGGACGAACTTTGCCCCGCGCCCCCCACCAAGGCGATAGCCCACCCGTTTTTTGGCCATTTTTCCGCTGGGGGTTTTTGACACCACGACCATCGGGCGCTTATTTTTGGGCGCGGCTTTGCCCGCGGCTTAGTTTTGGCACCCCCGAGGCCCCTCGCAAAGTCTCGCCCCATTCCGAGTCCGGCGGACGAACTTCGCCCGCGCCCCCCACCAAGGCGATAGCCCACCCGTTTTTTGGCCATTTTTCCGCTGGGGGTTTTTGACACCACGACCATCGGGCGCTTATTTTTGGGCGCGGCTTTGCCCGCGGCTTAGTTTGGCACCCCGAGGCCCCTCGCAAAGTCTCGCCCCATTCCGAGTCCGGCGGACGAACTTCGCCCGCGCCCCCCACCAAGGCTATAGCCCACCCGTTTTTTTGGCCATTTTTCCGCTGGGGGGTTTTGGCACCACGACCTTCGGGCGCTTATTTTTGGGCGCGGCTTTGCCCGTGGCTTATTTTTGCACCCCCGAGGCCCCTCGCAAAGTCTCGCCCCATTCCGAGTCCGGCGGACGAACTTCGCCCGCGCCCCCCACCAAGGCTATAGCCCACCCGTTTTTTGGCCATTTTTCCGCTGGGGGGTTTTGGCACCACGACCTTCGGGCGCTTATTTTTGGGCGCGGCTTTGCCCGCGGCTTATTTTTGGTACCCACCGAGGCCCCTCGCAAACTCTCGCCCCATTCGGAGTCCGGCGGACGAACTTCGCCCGCGCCCCCCACCAAGGCTATAGCCCACCCGTTTTTTGGCCATTTTTCCGCTGGGGGTTTTGGCACCACGACCTTCGGGCGCTTATTTTTGGGCGCGGCTTTGCCCGCCGCTTAGTTTTGGCACCCCGAGGCCCCTCGCAAAGTCTCGCCCCATTCCGAGTCGGCGGACGAACTTCGCCCGCAGCCCACCCACCAAGGCTATAGCCCCACCCGTTTTTTGGCCATTTTTCCGCTGGGGGGGTTTTGGCACCACGACCTTCGGGCGCTTATTTTTGGGCGCGGCTTTGCCCGCCGCTTAGTTTTGGCACCCCGAGGCCCCTCGCAAAGTCTCGCCCCATTCCGAGTCCGGCGGACGAACTTCGCCCCGCGCCCCCCACCAAGGCTATAGCCCACCCGTTTTTTGGCCATTTTTCCGCTGGGGGGTTTTGGCACCACGACCTTCGGGCGCTTATTTTTGGCGCGGCTTTCCCGTGGCTTAGTTTTGGCTCCCCGAGGCCCCTCGCAAAGTCTCGCCCCATTCCGAGTCCGGCGGACGAACTTCGCCCCGCGCCCCCCACCAAGGCGATAGCCCACCCGTTTTTTGGCCATTTTTCCGCTGGGGGTTTTTGACACCACGACCATCGGGCGCTTATTTTTGGGCGCGGCTTTGCCCGCGGCTTAGTTTTGGCACCCCGAGGCCCCTCGCAAAGTCTCGCCCCATTCCGAGGTCCGGCGGACGAACTTCGCCCGCGCCCCCCACCAAGGCTATAGCCCACCCGTTTTTTGGCCATTTTTCCGCTGGGGGGTTTTGGC
>BTHF01000194.1:0-38906 GCA_033242345.1 Citrus unshiu
CTTTTTCGCTGGACGAACTAGGCGCCCCGGCCGTCGGGCGGTTATTTTTGGGCGCGGCTGTGCCCGCACCCTATTTTTTGGCACACGGAGGCGCCTCACAAAGTCTCGCGCCATTCCGAGTCCGGCGGACGAAGTTGGCCAGCCCCACCCCCCAAGGCTATAGCCCACCCGTATTTGTGGCCGTTTTCCGCTGGACGAACTAGGCGCTCCGGCCTTCGGGTGGTTATTTTTGGGCGCGGCTGTGCCCGCGGCCTATTTTTTGTACACGGAGGCACCTCGCAAAGTCTCACGCCATTCTGAGTCCGGCGACGAAGTTGGCCAGCCCCACCCCCCAAGGCTATAGCCCACCCGTTTGTGTGGCCTTTTTCCGCTGGATGAACATGGCTCCCCGGCCTTTGTGCGGTTATTTTTGGGCGCGGCTGCGCCCGCGGCCTATTTTTGGCACACGGAGGCGCCTCCCAAAGTCTCGCCCAATTCCGAGTCCGGCTGACGAAGGGTGCCAGCCCCCACCCCCCAAGGCTATAGCCCACCGTTTTTGTGGCCTTTTTCCGCTGGACGAACTAGGCGCTCCGGCCTTCGGGTGGTTATTTTTGGGCGCGGCTGTGCCCGCGGCCTATTTTTTGTACACGGAGGCACCTCGCAAAGTCTCGCGCCATTCTGAGTCCGGCGGACGATGTTGGCCAGCCCCACCCCCCAAGGCTATAGCCCACCCGTATTTGTGGCCTTTTTCCGCTAGACGAACTTGATTCCCCGGCCTTTGTACGATTATTTTGCACGGCTGTGCCCGCGGAATATTTTTGGCACACGGAGGTACATCGTTAAAGTCTCGTGCCATTCCGAGGCCGGCGGACGAAGTGGGCCAGCCCCACCCCCCCCAAGGCTATAGCCCACCCGTTTTTGTGGCCTTTTTCCGCTGGACGAACTTGGCGCCCCGTCCTTCGGGCGGTTATTTTTAGGCGCGGCTGTGCCCGCCGCTCTATTTTTGGCACACGGAGGTTGCCTCGGAAATACTCGCGCCATTCCGAGTCCGGCGGACGAAGTTGGCAAGCCCCACCCCCCAAGGCTATAGCCCACCCGTATTTGTGGCCTTTTTCCGCTGGACGAACTAGGCGCCCCGGCCTTCGAGGCTGCAGTTATTTTTGGGCGCGGCTGTGCCCGCGGCCTATTTTTTGCACACGGAGGCACCTCGCATAGTCTCGCGCCATTCCGAGTCCGGCGGACGAAGTTGGCCAGCCGCACCCCCCAAGGCTGTAGCCCACCCGTATTTGTGGCCTTTTTCCGCTGGACGAACTAGGCGCCCCGGCCTTCGGGCGGTTATTTTTAGGCGTGGCTGTGCCCGCGCCCTATTTTTGGCAAACGGAGGTGCCTCGGAAAGTCTCGCGCCATTCCGAGTCCGGCGGACGATGTTGGCCCGCCCCACCCCCCAAGGCTATCGCCCAGCCGTATTTGTGGCCTTTTTCCGCTGGACGAACTAGGCGCCCCGGCCTTCGGAAGGCTATTTTTGGGCGCGGCTGTGCCCGCGGCCTATTTTTGGCACACGGAGACGTCTCGTGAAGCCTCCCGCCATTCCGAGTCCGGCGGACGAAGTTGGCCAGCCCCACCCCCCAAGGCTATAGCCCACCCGTTTTTGTGGCCTTTTTCCGCTGGACGAACTTGGCGCCCTGTCCTTCGGGCGGTTATTTTTGGGCGCGGCTGTGCCCGCACCCTATTTTTGGCACACGGAGGTGCCTCGGAAAGTCTCGCGCCATTCCGAGTCCGGCGGACGAAGTTGGCCAGCCCCACCCCCCAAGGCAATAGCCCACCCGTATTTGTGGCCTTTTTCCGCTAGATGAACTTGGCTCCCCGGCCGTTGTGCCGTTATTTTTGGGCGCGGCTGTGCCCGCGGCCAATTTTTGGCACAAGGAGGCGCCTCCCAATGTCTCGCGCCATTCCGAGTCCGGCGGACGAAGTTGGCCAGCCCCACCCCCCAAGGATATAGCCCGCCCGTATTTGTGGCCTTTTTCCGCGGGACGAACTAGGCGCTCCGGCCTTCGGGTGGTTATTTTTGGGCGCAACTGTGCCCGTGGCCTATTTTTTGTACACGGAGGCACCTCGCAAAGTCTCGCGCCATTCTGAGTCCGGCGACGAAGTTGGCCAGCCCCACCCCCCAAGGCTATAGCCCACCCGTTTTTGTGGCCTATTTCCGCTGGATGAACTTGGCTCCCCGGCCTTTGTGCGGTTATTTTTGGGTGCGGCTGTGCCCGCGGAATATTTTTGGCACACGGAGGCACCTCGTAAAGTCTCGTGCCATTCCGAGGCCGGCGGACGAAGTGGGCCAGCCCCACCCCCCAAGGCTATAGCCCACCCATTTTTGTGGCCTTTTTCCGCTGGACGAACTTGGCGCCCCGTCCTTCGTGCGGTTATTTTTGGGCGCGGCTGTGCCCGCGCCCTATTTTTGGCACACGGAGGTGCCTCGGAAAGTCTCGCGCCATTCCGAGTCCGGCGGACGAAGTTGGCCAGCCCCACCCCCCAAGGCTATAGCCCACCCGTATTTGTGGCCTTTTTCCGCTGGACGAACTAGGCGCCCCGGCCTTCGGGCGGTTATTTTTGGTCGCGGCTGTGCCCGCAGCCTATTTTTTGCATACGGAGGTGCCTCGCATAGTCTCACGCCATTCAGAGTCCGGCAGACGAAGTTGGCCAGCCCCACCCCCCAAGGCTATAGCCCACCCGATTTTGTGGCCTTTTTCCGCTGGACGAACTTGGCGCCCCGTCCTTCGGGCGGTTATTTTTGGGCGCGGCTGTGCCCGCGCCCTATTTTTGGCACACGGAGGTGCCTCGGAAAGTCTCGCGCCATTCCGAGTCCGGCGGACGAAGTTGGCCAGCCCCACCCCCCAAGGCTATAGCCCACCCGTATTTGTGGCCTTTTTCCACTGGACGAACTAGGTGCCCCGGCCTTCGGGCGGTTATTTTTAGGCGCAACTGTGCCCGCGGCCTATTTTTGGCACACGGAGGTGCCTCGGAAAGTTTCGCGCCATTCCGAGTCCGGCGGACGATGTTGGCCAGGCCCACCCCCCAAGGCTATAGCCCACCCGTATTTGTGGCCTTTTTCCGCTGGACGAACTAGGCGCCCCGGCCTTCGGAAGGTTATTTTTGGGCGCGGCTGTGCCCGCGGCCTATTTTTGGCACACGGAGACGTCTCGTGAAGCCTCGCGCCATTCCGAGTCCGGCGGACGAAGTTGGCCAGCCCCACCCCCCCAAGGCTATAGCCCACCCGTATTTGTGGCCTTTTTCCGCTGGACGAACTAGGCGCCCCGGCCTTTGGAAGGTTATTTTTGGGCGCGGCTGTGCCCGCGGCCTATTTTTGGCACACGGAGACGTCTCGTGAAGCCTCGCGCCATTCCGAGTCCGGCGGACGAAGTTGGCCAGCCCCACCCCCCAAGGCTATAGCCCACCCGTTTTTGTGGCCTTTTTCCGCTAGACGAACTTGGCGCCCCGTCCTTCGGGCGGTTATTTTTGGGCGCGGCTGTGCCCGCGCCCTATTTTTGGCACACGGAGATGCCTCGGAAAGTCTCGCGCCATTCCGAGTCCGGCGGATGAAGTTGGCCAGCCCCACCCCCCCAAGGCTATAGCCCACCCGTATTTGTGGCCTTTTTCCGCTGGACGAACTAGGCGCCCCGGCCTTCGGGCGGTTATTTTTGGGCGCGGCTGTGCCCGCGGCCTATTGTTTGCACACGGAGGCACCTCGCATAGTCTCGCGCCATTCTGAGTCCGGCGGACGAAGTTGGCCAGCCCCACCCCCCAAGGCTATAGCCCACCCGATTTTGTGGCCTTTTTCCGCTGGACGAACTTGGCGCCCCGTCCTTCGGGCGGTTATTTTTGGGCACGGCTGCGCCAGCGCCCTATTTTTGGCACACGGAGGTGCCTCGGAAAGTCTCGCGCCCCTTCCGAGTCCGGCGGACGAAGTTGGCCAGCCCCACCCCCCAAGGCTATAGCCCACCCGTATTTGTGGCCTTTTTCCGCTGGACGAACTAGGCGCCCCGGCCTTCGGGCGGTTATGTTTAGGCGCGGCTATGCCCGCGGCCTATTTTTGGCACACGGAGGTGCCTGGGAAAGTCTCGCGCCATTCCGAGTCCGGCGGACGATGTTGGCCAGCCCCACCCCCCCAAGGCTATAGCCCACCCGTATTTGTGGCCTTTTTCCGCTGGACGAACTAGGCGCCCCGGCCTTCGGAAGGTTTTTTTTTGGGCGCGGCTGTGCCCGCGGCCTATTTTTGGGACACGGAGGTGCCTGGGAAAGTCTCGCGCCCTTCCGAGTCAGGCGGACGAAGTTGGCCAGCCCCACCCCCCAAGGCTATAGCCCACCCGTTTTTTGTGGCCTTTTTCCGCTGGACGAACTTGGCGCCCCGGCCTTCGGGCGGTTATTTTTGGGCGCGGCTGTGCCCGCACCCTATTTTTGGCACACGAAGGTGCCCCGGAAACTCTCGCGCCATTCCGAGTCCGGCGGACGAAGTTGGCCAGCCCCACCCTCCCAAGGCAATAGCCCACCCGTATTTGTGGCCTTTTTCCGCTAGACGAACATGGCTCCCCGGCCGTTGTGCCGTTATTTTTGGGCGCGGCTGTGCCCGCGGCCAATTTTTGGCACAAGGAGGCGCCTCCCAAAGTCTCGCGCCATTCCGAGTCCGGCGGACAAAGTTAGCCAGCCCCACCCCCCAAGGCTATAGCCCACCCGTTTTTGTGGCCTTTTTCCACTGGACGAACTTGGCGCCCCGGCGTTCGGGCAGTTATTCTTTAGCGCGGCTGTGCCCGCGGCCTATTTTTGGCACACGGAGGCACCTTGCAAAGGCTCGCGCCATTCCGAGTCCGGCGGACGAAGTGGGCCAGCCCCACCCCCCAAGGCTATAGCCCACCCGTTTTATTGTCTTTTTCCGCTGGACGAACTTGGCGCTCCGGCCTTCAGGTGGTTATTTTTGGGCGCGGTTGTGCCCGCGGCCTATTTTTGGCACACGGAGGCGCCTCACAAATTCTCGAGCCATTCCGAGTCCGGCAGACGAAGTTGGCCAGCCGCACCCCCCCAAGGCTATAGCCCACCCGTTTTTGTGGCCTTTTTCCGCTGGACGAACTTGGCGCCCCGGCCTTTGGGCGGTTATTTTTTAGCGCAGCTGTGCCCGCGGCCTATTTTTGGTACACGGAGGCGCCTCGCAAAGTCTCGCGCCATTCCGAGTCCGGCGGACGAAGTGGGCCAGCCCCACCCCCCAAGGCTATAGCCCACCCGTTTTTGTGGCATTTTTCCGCTGGACGAACTTGGCGTCCTGGCCTTCGGGCGGTTATTTTTGGGTACGGCTGTGCCCGCGGCCTATTTTTGGCACACGGAGGCACCTCGCAAAGTCTCGCGCTATTCCGAGTCCGGCGGACGAAGTTGGCCAGCCCCACCCCCCAAGGCTATAGCCCACCCGTTTTTGTGGCCTTTTTCCGCTGGACGAACTTGGCGTCCCGGCCTTTGGGCGGTTATTTTTGGGCGCGGCTGTTCCCGCGGCCTATTTTTGAAACACGGAGGCACCTCGCAAAGTCTCGCGCCATTCCGAGTCCGGCGGACGAAGTTGGCCGGCCCCACCCCCCAAGGCTATAGCCCACCCGTTTTTGTGGCCTTTTTCCGCTGGACGAACTTGGCGCCCCGGCCTTCGGGCGGTTATTTTTGGGCGCGGCTGTGCCCGCGGCCTATTTTTGGCACACGGAGGCACCTCGCAAAGTCTCGCGCCATTCCGAGTCCAGCGGACGAAGTTGGCCCGCCCCACCCCCCAAGGCTATAGCCCACCCGTATTTGTGGCCATTTTCCGCTGGACGAACTTGGCACCCCCGGCCTTGGGGCGTTTATTTTTGGGCGCGGCTGTGTCCGCGGCCTATTTTTGGCACACGGAGGTGCCTCGTAAAGTCTCTTGCCATTCCGAGTCCGGCGGACGAAGTTAGCCAGCCCCACCCCCCAAGGCTATAGCCCACCCGTTTTCGTGGCCTTTTTCCGCTGGACGAACTTGGCGCCCCGGGCATCGGGCGGTTATTTTTGGGCGCGGCTGGGCCCGTGGCCTAGTTTTGGGACACGGAGGCGACTCGCAAAGTCTCACCCCATTCCGAGTCCGGCGGACGATGTTGGCCAGCACCACCCCCAAGGCTATAGCCCACCCGTTTTTGTGGCCTTTTTCCGCTGGACGAACTTGGCGCCCCGGCCTTCGGGCGGTTATTTTTGGGCCGCGCCTGGGCCCGCAGCCTAGTTTTGTCACACGGAGGTGACTCGCAAAGTCTCGCGCCATTCCAAGTCCGGCGGACGAAGTCGGCCAGCCCCACCCCCCAAGGCTATAGTCCACCCGTATTTGTGGCCATTTTCCGCTGGACAAACTTGTCGCCCCGGCCTTCGGGCGGTTATTTTTGGGCGCGGCTGTGCCCGCGGCCTATTTTTGGTACACGGAGGCGCCTCATAAATTCTCGCGCCATTCCGAGCCCGGCGGACGAAGTTACTCAGCCCCACCCCCCAAGGCTATAGCCCACCCGTATTTGTAGCCTTTTTCCGCTGGACGAACTTGGCGCCCTGGCGTTCCGGCGTTTATTTTTGGGCCGGCTGTGCCCGCGGCCTATTTTTGGCACACGGAGGTGCCTCGAAAAGTCTCGCGCCATTCCGAGTCCGGCGGACGAAGTTAGCCAGCCCCACCCCCCAAGGCTATAGCCCACCCGTTTTCGTGGCCTTTTTCCGCTGGACGAACTTGGCGCCCCGGCCTTCGGGCGGTTATTTTTGGGCGCGGCTGTGCCCGCACCTATTTTTGGCACATGGACGTGCCTCGTAAAGTCTCGCGCCATTCCGAGTCCGGCGGACGATGTTGGCCAGCCCCACCCCCCAAGGCTATAGCCCACCCGTTTTTCTGGCCTTTTTCCGCTAGACGAACTTGGCGCCCCGGCCTTCGGGCGGTTATTTTTGGGTGCGGTTGTACCCGCGGCCTATTTTTGGCACACGGAGGCGCCTCGCAAAGTTTCACGCCATTCCAAGCCCGGCGGACGAAGTTGGCCAGCCCCACCCCCCATGGCTATAGCCCACCCGTATTTGTGGCCTTTTTCCGCTGGAAGAACTTGGCGCACCGGCCTTCGGGCGGTTATTTTTGGGCGCGGCTGTGCCCGCGGCCTATTTTTGGCACACGGAGGCATTTCGCAAAGTCTCGCGCAATTCCGAGTCCGGCGGACGAAGTTGGCCAGCCCCACCCCCCAAGCCAATAGCCCACCCGTTTTTGTGGCCCTTTTCCGCTGGACGAACTTGGCGCCCCGGCCTTCGGGCGGTTCTTTTTGGGCGCGGCTGTGCCCGCGCCCTATTTTTTGCACACGGAGGTGTCTCGCAAAGTCTCGTGCCATTCCGAGTCCGGCGGGCGAAGTCGGCCAGCCCCACCCCCCAAGGCTATAGCCCACCCGTATTTGTGGCCTTTTTCCGCTGGACGAACTAGGCGCCCCGGCCTTCGGGCGGTTATTTTTGGGTGCGGCTGTGCCCGCTGCCTATTTTTTGAACACGGAGGCACCTCACAAATTTCGTACCATTCTGAGTCCGGCGCACGAAGTTGGCCAGCCCCACCCCCCAAGGCTATAGCCCACCCGTTTTTGTGGCCTTTTTCCGCTGGACGAACTTGGCGCCGCGGCCTGCGGGCGGTTATTTTTTGGCGCGGCTGTGCCCGAGGCCTATTTTTTGCACACGGAGGCACCTCCCAAAGTCTCGCGCCATTGCGAGTCCGGCGGACGAAGTTGGCCAGCCCCACACCCCCCAAGGCTATAGCCCACCCGTTTTTGTGGCCTTTTTCCGCTGGACGAACTTGGCACCCGCGGCCTGCGGGCGGTTATTTTTTGGCGCGGCTGTGCCCGAGGCCTATTTTTTGCACACGGAGGCGCCTCCCAAAGTCTCGCGCCATTGCGAGTCCGGCGGACGAAGGTTGGCCAGCCCCCACCCCCCAAGGCTATAGCCCACCCGTTTTTGTGGCCTTATTCCGCGGGACGAACTTGCTGCCCCGGCCTTCGGGCGGTTATTTTTGGGCGCTGTCTGTGCCCGCGGCCTATTATTGGAACACGGAGGCACCTCGCAATGTCTCGCGCCATTCCGAGCCCGGCGGACGAAGTTGGCCAGCCCCACCCCCCATGGCTATAGCCCCACCCCGTATTTGTGGCCTTTTTTCCGCTGGAAGAACTTGGCGCCCCCGGCCTTCGGGCGGTTATTTTTGGGCGCGGCTGTGCCCGCGGCCTATTTTTGGCTCACGGAGGCATTTCGCAAAGTCTCGCGCCATTCCGAGTCCCGGCGGACGAAGTTGGCCAGCCCCACCCCCCAAGGCAATAGCCCACCCGTTTTTCTGGCCCTTTTCCGCTGGACGAACTTGGCGGCCCCGGCCTTCGGGCGGTTCTTTTTGGGCGCGGGCTGTGCCCGAGGCCTATTTTTTGCACACGGAGGCGCCTCCCAAAGTCTCGCGCCATTGCGAGTCCGGCGGACGAAGTTGGCCAGCCCCACCCCCCAAGGCTATAGCCCACCCCGTTTTTGTCGCCTTTTTTCCGCTGGACGAACTTGGCGCCCCGGCCTTCGGGCGGTTCTTTTTGGGCGCGGCTGTGCCCGAGGGCCTATTTTTTGCACACGGAGGCGCCTCCCAAAGTCTCGCACCATTGCGAGTCCGGCGGACGAAGTTGGCCAGCCCCACCCCCCCAAGGCTATAGCCCCACCCGTTTTTGTCGCCTTTTTTCGCTGGACGAACTTGGCGCCCCGGCCGTCGGGCGGTTATTTTTTGGGCGAGTCTGTGCCCGCGGCCTATTATTGGAACACTGAGGCACCTCGCAACGTCTCGCGCCATTCCGAGTCCGGCGGAGACGAAGTTGGCCAGCCCCCACCCACCAAGGCTATAGCCCACCCGTTTTTGTGGCCTTTTTCCGCTGGACGAACTTGGCGCCCCCGGCCTTCGGGCGGTTTATTTTTGGGCGCGTCTGTGCCCGCGGCCTATTATTGGAACACGGAGGCACCTCGCAACGTCTCGCGCCATTCCGATTCCGGCGGACGATGTAGGCCAGCCCCACCCCCCGAGGCTATAGCTCACCCGTTTTTGTGGCCTTTTTCCGCTGGACGAACTTGGCGCCCTGGCCCGCGGGCGGTTATTTTTTGGCGCGGCTGTGCCTGCGGCCTATGTTTTGGATATGGAGGTGCCTCCCAAAGTCTCGCACCATTCCGAGTCCGGCGGACGAAGTGGGCCAGCCCCCCCCCCCCAAGGCTATAGCCCACCCGTATTTGTGGCCTTTTTCCGCTAGACGAACTAGGCCTCCCCGGCCTTTGTGCGGTTATTTTTGGGCGCGGCTGTGCCCGCGGCCTATTTTTGGCACACGGAGGCGCCTCCCAAAGTCTCGCCCCATTCCGAGTCCGGCTGACGAAGGGGTGCCAGCCCCACCCCCCAAGGCTATAGCCCACCCGTTTTTGTGGCCTTTTTTCCGCTGGACGAACTTGGCGCCCCGGCCTTCGGGCTGTTATTTTTGGGCGCGGCAGAGCCCGCGGCCTATTTTTGGCACACGGAGGCGCCTCCCAAAGTCTCGCCCCATCCCAAGTCGCGGGTGACGAAGGGTGCCAGCCCCACCCCCCAAGGCTATAGCCCACCCATTTTTGTGGCCTTTTTCCGCTGGACGAACTTGGCGCCCCGGCCTTCGGGCGGTTATTTTTGGGCGCGTCTGTGCCCGCGGCCTATTATTGGAACACTGAGGCACCTCGCAACGTCTCGCGCCATTCCGAGTCCGGCGGACGAAGTTGGCCAGCCCCACCCCCCAAGGCTATAGCCCACCCGTTTTTGTGGCCTTTTTCCGCTGGACGAACTTGGCGCCCCGGCCTTCGGGAGGTTATTTTTGGGCGCGTCTGTGCCCCGCGGCCTATTATTGGAACACTGAGGCACCTCGCAACGTCTCGCGCCATTCCGAGTCCGGCGGACGAAGTGGGCCAGCCCCACCCCCCAAGGCTATAGCCCACCCGTATTTGTGGCCTTTTTCCGCTAGACGAACTTGGCTCCCCGGCCTTTGTGCGGTTATTTTGGGCGCGGCTGTGCCCGCGGCCTATTTTTGGCACACGTAGGCGCCTCCCAAAGTCTCGCCCCATTCCGAGTCCGGCTGACGAAGAGTGCCATCCCCACCCCCCGAAGGCTATAGCCCCACCCGTTTTTGTCGCCCTTTTTCGCTGGACGAACTAGGCGCCCCCGGCCGGTCGGGCGGTTTATTTTTGGGCCGCGGCTGTGCCCGCACCCTATTTTTGGCACACGGAGGCGCCTCACAAAGTCTCGCGCCATTCCGAGTCCGGCGGACGAAGTTGGCCAGCCCCACCCCCCCCAGGCTATAGCCCACCCGTATTTGTGGCCGTTTTCCGCTGGACGAACTAGGCGCTCCGGCCTTCGGGTGGTTATTTTTGGGGCGCGGCTGTGCCCGCGGCCTATTTTTTGTACACGGAGGCACCTCGCAAAGTCTCACGCCATTCTGAGTCCGGCGACGAAGTTGGCCAGCCCCACCCCCCAAGGCTATAGCCCACCCGTTTGTGTGGCCTTTTTCCGCTGGATGAACTTGGCTCCCCGGCCTTTGTGCGGCTATTTTTGGGCGCGGCTGCGCCCCAGCAGGCCTATTTTTGGCACACGGAGGCGCCTCCCAAAGTCTCGCCCAGTTCCGAGTCCGGCTGACGAAGGGTGCCAGCCCCACCCCCCAAGGCTATAGCCCCACCCGTTTTTGTGGCCCTTTTTCCGCTGGACGAACTAGGCGCTCCGGCCTTCGGGTGGTTATTTTTGGCGCGGCTGTGCCCGCGGCCTATTTTTTGTACAACGGAGGCACCCTCGCAAAGTCTCGCGCCATCTGAGTCCGGCGGACGATGTTGGCCAGCCCCACCCCCCCAAGGCTATAGCCCACCCGTATTTGTGGCCTTTTTCCGCTAGACGAACTTGATTCCCCGGCCTTTGTGCGATTATTTTTGGGCACGGCTGTGCCCCGCGGAATATTTTTGGCACACGGAGGTACATCGTAAAGTCTCGTGCCATTCCGAGGCCGGCGGACGAAGTTGGCCAGCCCCACCCCCCCAAGGCTATAGCCCACCCCGTTTTTGTGGGCCTTTTTCCGCTGGACGAACTTGGCGCCCCGTCCTTCGGGCGGTTATTTTTAGGCGCGGCTGTGCCCGCGCTCTATTTTTGGCACACGGAGTTGCCTCGGAAATACTCGCGCCATTCCGAGTCCGGCGGACGAAGTTGGCAAGGCCCCACCCCCCAAGGCTATAGCCCACCCGTATTTGTGGCCTTTTTCCGCTGGACGAACTAGGCGCCCCGGCCTTCGGGCAGTTATTTTTGGGCGCGGCTGTGCCCGCGGCCTATTTTTTGCACACGGAGGCACCCTCGCATAGTCTCGCGCCATTCTGAGTCCGGCGGACGAAGTTGGCCAGCCCCACCCCCCCAAGGCTATAGCCCACCCGATTTTGTGGCCTAATTCCGCTGGACGAACTTGGCGCCCCCGTCCTTCGGGCGGTTATTTTTGGCGCGGCTGTGCCCGCGCCCTATTTTTTGGCAAACGGAGGTGCCTCGGAAAGTCTCGCGCCATTCCGAGTCCGGCGGACGAAGTTGGCCAGCCGCACCCCCCCAAGGCTGTAGCCCACCCGTATTTGTGGCCTTTTTCCGCTGGACGAACTAGGCGCCCCCGGCCTTCGGGCGGTTATTTTTAGGCGCGGGCTGTGCCCGCGGCCTATTTTTGGCACACGGAGGTGCCTGGGAAAGTCTCGCGCCATTCCGAGTCCGGCGGACGATGTTGGCCCGCCCCACCCCCCAAGGCTATCGCCCAGCCGTATTTGTGGCCTTTTTCCGCTGGACGAACTAGGCGCCCCGGCCTTCGGAAGGCTATTTTTGGGCGCGGCTGTGCCCGCGGCCTATTTTTGGCACACGGAGACGTCTCGTGAAGCCTCCCGCCATTCCGAGTCCGGCGGACGAAGTTGGCCAGCCCCACCCCCCAAGGCTATAGCCCACACCCGTATTTTGTGGCCTTTTCCGCTGGACGAACTTCGCGCCCTGTCCTTCGGGCGGTTATTTTTGGGCGCGGCTGTGCCCGCACCCTATTTTTGGCACACGGAGGTGCCTCGGAAAGTCTCGCGCCATTCCGAGTCCGGCGGACGAAGTTGGCCAGCCCCACCCCCCCAAGGCAATAGCCCCACCCGTATTTGTGGCCTTTTTCCGCTAGATGAACTTGGCTCCCCCGGCCGTTGTGCCGTTATTTTTGGGCGCGGCTGTGCCCGCGGCCAATTTTTGGCACAAGGAGGCGCCTCCCAATGTCTCGCGCCATTCCGAGTCCGGCGGACGAAGTTGGCCAGGCCCCACCCCCCCAAGGATATAGCCCACCCGTATTTGTGGCCTTTTTCCGCGGGACGAACTAGGCGCTTCCGGCCTTCGGGTGGTTATTTTTGGCGCAACTGTGCCCGTGGCCTATTTTTTGTACACGGAGGCACCTCGCAAAGTCTCGCGCCATTCTGAGTCCGGCGACGAAGTTGGCCAGCCCCACCCCCCAAGGCTATAGCCCACCCCGTTTTTGTGGCCTTTTTCCGCTGGATGAACTTGGCTCCCCGGCCTTTGTGCGGTTATTTTTGGGTGCGGCTGTGCCCGCGGAATATTTTTTGGCACACGGAGGCACCTCGTAAAGTCTCGTGCCATTCCGAGGCCGGCGGACGAAGTTGGCCAGCCCCACCCCCCAAGGCTATAGCCCACCCATTTTTGTGGCCTTTTTCCGCTGGACGAACTTGGCGCCCCGTCCTTCGTAGCGGTTATTTTTGGGCGCGGCTGTGCCCGCGCCCTATTTTTGGCACACACGGAGGTGCCTCGGAAAGTCTCGCGCCATTCCGAGTCCGGCGGACGGAGTTGGCCAGCCCCCCACCCCCCAAGGCTATAGCCCACCCGTATTTGTGGCCCTTTTTTTCCGCTGGACGAACTAGGCGCCCCGGCCTTCGGGCGGTTATTTTTGGGCGCGGCTGTGCCCGCAGCCTATTTTTTGCATACGGAGGTGCCTCGCATAGTCTCACGCCAGTCAGAGTCCGGCAGACGAAGTTGGCCAGCCCCACCCCCCAAGGCTATAGCCCACCCGATTTTGTGGCCTTTTTTCCGCTGGACGAACTTGGCGCCCCCTTCCTTCGGGCGGTTATTTTTGGGCAGCGGCTGTGCCCGCGCCCTATTTTTGGTACACCGGAGGTGCCTCGGAAAGTCTCGCGCCATTCCGAGTCCGGCGGACGAAGTTGGCCAGCCCCCACCCCCCAAGGCTATAGCCCACCCGTATTTGTGCCTTTTTCCGCTGGACGAACTAGGTGCCCCGGCCTTCGGGCAGTTATTTTTAGGCGCAGCTGTGCCCGCGGCCTATTTTTGGCACACGGAGGTGCCTCGGAAAGTTTCGCGCCATTCCGAGTCCGGCGGACGATGTTGGCCAGGCCCACCCCCCAAGGCTATAGCCCACCCGTATTTGTGGCCTTTTTCCGCTGGACGAACTAGGCGCCCCGGCCTTCGGAAGGTTATTTTTGGGCGCGGCTGTGCCCGCGGCCTATTTTTGGCACACGGAGACGTCTCGTGAAGCCTCGCGCCATTCCGAGTCCGGCGGACGAAGTTGGCCAGCCCCACCCCCCAAGGCTATAGCCCACCCGTATTTGTGGCCTTTTTCCCCGCTGGACGAACTAGGCGCCCCGGCCTTTGGAAGGTTATTTTTGGGCGCGGCTGTGCCCGCGGCCTATTTTTGGCACACGGAGACGTCTCTTGAAGCCTCGCGCCATTCCGAGTCCGGCGGACGAAGTTGGCCAGCCCCACCCCCCAAGGCTATAGCCCACCCGTTTTTGTGGCCTTTTTCCGCTAGACGAACTTGGCGCCCCGTCCTTCGGGCGGTTATTTTTTGGGCGCGGCTGTGCCCGCGCCCTATTTTTGGCACACGGAGGTGCCTCGGAAAGTCTCGCGCCATTCCGAGTCCGGCGGATGAAGTTGGCCAGCCCCACCCCCCAAGGCTATAGCCCACCCGTATTTGTGGCCTTTTTCCGCTGGACGAACTAGGCGCCCCGGCCTTCGGGCGGTTATTTTTGGGCGCGGGCTGTGCCCGCGGCCTATTGTTTGCACACGGAGGCGCCTCGCATAGTCTCGCGCCATTCTGAGTCCGGCGGACGAAGTTGGCCAGCCCCCACCCCCCAAGGCTATAGCCCACCCGATTTTGTGGCCTTTTTCCGCTGGACGAATTTGGCGCCCCGTCCTTCGGGCGGTTATTTTTGGGCACGGCTGCGCCCGTGCCCTATTTTTGGCACACGGAGGTGCCTCGGAAAGTCTCGCGCCCTTCCGAGTCCGGCGGACGAAGTTGGCCAGCCCCACCCCCCCAAGGCTATAGCCCACCCGTTATTGTGGCCTTTTTCCGCTGGACGAACTAGGCGCCCCGGCCTTCGGGCGGTTATGTTTAGGCGCGGCTATGCCCGCGGCCTATTTTTGGCACACGGAGGTGCCTGGGAAAGTCTCGCGCCATTCCGAGTCCGGCGGACGATGTTGGCCAGCCCCACCCCCCAAGGCTATAGCCCACCCGTATTTGTGGCCTTTTTCCGCTGGACGAACTAGGCGCCCCGGCCTTCGGAAGGTTATTTTTGGGCGCGGCTGTGCCCGCGGCCTATTTTTGGGACACGGAGGTGCCTGGGAAAGTCTCGCGCCCTTCCGAGTCCGGCGGACGAAGTTGGCCAGCCCCACCCCCCCAAGGCTATAGCCCACCCGTTTTTGTGGCCTTTTTCCGCTGGACGAACTTGGCGCCCCGTCCTTCGGGCGGTTATTTTTGGGCGCGGCTGTGCCCGCACCCTATTTTTGGCACACGAAGGTGCCTCGGAAACTCTCGCGCCATTCCGAGTCCGGCGGACGAAGTTGGCCAGCCCCACCCCCCAAGGCAATAGCCCACCCGTATTTGTGGCCTTTTTCCGCTAGACGAACTTGGCTCCCCGGCCGTTGTGCCGTTATTTTTGGGCGCGGCTGTGCCCGCGGCCAATTTTTGGCACAAGGAGGCACCTCCCAAAGTCTCGCGCCATTCCGAGTCCGGCGGACGAAGTTCGCCAGCCCCACCCCCCAAGGCTATAGCCCACCCGTATTTGTGGCCTTTTTCCGCTGGACGAACTTGGCGCCCCCGTCCTTCGGGCGGTTATTTTTGGGCGCGGCTGTGCCCGCGCCCTATTTTTGGCACACGGAGGTGCTTCGGAAAGTCTCGCGCCATTCCGAGTCCGGCGGACGAAGTTGGCCAGCCCCACCCCCCAAGGCAATAGCCCACCCGTATTTGTGGCCTTTTTCCGCTAGACGAACTTGGCTCCCCGGCCGTTGTGCCGTTATTTTTGGGCGCGGCTGTGCCCGCGGCCAATTTTTGGCACAAGGAGGCGCCTCCCAAAGTCTCGCGCCATTCCGAGTCCGGCGGACGAAGTTCGCCAGCCCCACCCCCCCAAGGCTATAGCCCACCCGTATTTGTGGCCTTTTTTCCGCTGGACGAACTAGGCAATCCGGCCTTCGGGTGGTTATTTTTGGGCGCGGCTGTGCCCGCGGCCTATTTTTTGTACACGGAGGCACCTCGCAAAGTCTCGCGCCATTCTGAGTCCGGCGACGAAGTTGGCCAGCCCCACCCCCCAAGGCTATAGCCTACCCGTTTTTGTGGCCTTTTTCCGCTGGATGAACTTGGCTCCCCGGCCTTTGTGCGGTTATTTTTGGGCGCGGCTGTGCCGGCAGCCTATTTTTGACACACGGAGGCGCCTCCCAAAGTCTCGCCCCATTTCGAGTCCGGCTGACGAAGGGTGCCAGCCCCACCCCCCAAGGCTATAGCCCACCCGTTTTTGTGGCCTTTTTCCGCTGGACGAACTAGGCGCTCCGGCCTTCGGGTGGTTATTTTTGGGCGCGGCTGTGCCCGCGGCCTATTTTTTGTACACGGAGGCACCTCGCAAAGTCTCGCGCCATTCTGAGTCCGGCGACGAAGTTGGCCAGCCCCACCCCCCAAGGCTATAGCCCACCCGTATTTGTGGCCTTTTTCCGCTAGACGAACTTGGCTCCCCGGCCTTTGTGCGATTATTTTTGGGCGCGGCTGTGCCCGCGGAATATTTTTGGCACACGGAGGCACCTCGTAAAGTCTCGTGCCATTCCGAGGCCGGCGGACGAAGTGGGCCAGCCCCACCCCCCAAGGCTATAGCCCACCCGTTTTTGTGGCCTTTTTCCGCTGGACGAACTTGGCGCCCCGTCCTTCGGGCGGTTATTTTTGGGAGCGGCTGTGCCCGCGCCCTATTTTTGGCACACGGAGGTGCCTCGGAAAGTCTCGCGCCATTCCGAGTCCGGCGGACGAAGTTGGCCAGCCCCCCACCCCCCAAGGCTATAGCCCACCCGTATTTGTGGCCTTTTTCCGCTGGACGAACTAGGCGCCCCGGCCTTCGGGCGGTTATTTTTAGGTGCAGCTGTGCCCGCGGCCTATTTTTGGCACACGGAGGTGCCTCGGAAAGTCTCGCGACATTCCGAGTCCGGCGGACGATGTTGGCCAGCCCCACCCCCCAAGGCTATATCCCACCCGTATTTGTGGCCTTTTTCCGCTGGACGAACTAGGCGCCCCGGCCTTCGGAAGGTTATCTTTGGGCGCGGCTGTGCCCGCGGCCTATTTTTGGCACACGGAGACGTCTCTTGAAGCCTCGCGCCATTCCGAGTCCGGCGGACGAAGTTGGCCAGCCCCACCCCCCAAGGCTATAGCCCACCCGTATTTGTGGCCTTTTTCCGCTGGACGAACTAGGCGCCCCGGCCTTCGGAAGGTTATTTTTGGGCGCGGCTGTGCCCGCGGCCTATTTTTTGCACACGGAGACGTCTCGTGAAGCCTCGCGCCATTCCGAGTCCGGCGGACGAAGTTGGCCAGCCCCACCCCCCAAGGCTATAGCCCACCCGTATTTGTGGCCTTTTTCCGCTAGACGAACTTGGCTCCCCGGCCTTTGTGCGATTATTTTTGGGCGCGGCTGTGCCCGCGGAATATTTTTGGCACACGGAGGCACCTCGTAAAGTCTCGTGCCATTCCGAGGCCGGCGGACGAAGTGGGCCAGCCCCACCCCCCCAAGGCTATAGCCCACCCGTTTTTGTGGCCTTTTTCCGCTGGACGAACTTGGCGCCCCGTCCTTCGGGCGGTTATTTTTGGGAGCGGCTGTGCCCGCGCCCTATTTTTGGCACACGGAGGTGCCTCGGAAAGTCTCGCGCCATTCCGAGTCCGGCGGACGAAGTTGGCCAGCCCCACCCCCCCAAGGCTATAGCCCACCCGTATTTGTGGCCTTTTTCCGCTGGACGAACTAGGCGCCCCGGCCTTCGGGCGGTTATTTTTAGGTGCAGCTGTGCCCGCGGCCTATTTTTGGCACACGGAGGTGCCTCGGAAAGTCTCGCGACATTCCGAGTCCGGCGGACGATGTTGGCCAGCCCCACCCCCCAAGGCTATATCCCACCCGTATTTGTGGCCTTTTTCCGCTGGACGAACTAGGCAATCCGGCCTTCGGGTGGTTATTTTTGGGCGCGGCTGTGCCCGCGGCCTATTTTTTGTACACGGAGGCACCTCGCAAAGTCTCGCGCCATTCTGAGTCCGGCGACGAAGTTGGCCAGCCCCCACCCCCCAAGGCTATAGCCTACCCGTTTTTGTGGCCTTTTTCCGCTGGATGAACTTGGCTCCCCGGCCTTTGTGCGGTTATTTTTGGGCGCGGCTGTGCCGGCAGCCTATTTTTGACACACGGAGGTGCCTCTCCCAAAGTCCTCGCCCCCATTCCGAGTCCGGCTGACGAAGGGTGCCAGCCCCACCCCCCCAAGGCTATAGCCCACCCCGTTTTTGTGGCCTTTTTCCGCTGGACGAACTAGGCGCTCCGGCCTTCGGGGCGGTTATTTTTGGGCGCAGGCTGTGCCCGCACCCTATTTTTGGCACCACGTACGGAGGTGCCTCGGAAAGTCTCGCGCCATTCTGAGTCCGGCGACGAAGTTGGCCAGCCCCACCCCCCAAGGCTATAGCCCACCCGTATTTGTGGCCTTTTTCCGCTCGACGAACTTGGCTCCCCGGCCTTTGTGCGATTATTTTTTGGGCGCGGCTGTGCCCGCGGAATATTTTTGGCACACGGAGGCACCTCGTAAAGTCTCGTGCCATTCCGAGGCCGGCGGACGAAGTGGGCTAGCCCCACCCCCCCAAGGCTATAGCCCCACCCATTTTTGTGGCCTTTTTTCCGCTGGACGAGCTCGGCGCCCCGGCCTTCGGGCGGTTATTTTTCGGCGCGGCTGTCCCCAGCGGCCTATTTTTGGCACACGGAGACGTCTCGTGAAGCCTCGCGCCATTCCGAGGTCCGTCGGACGAAGTTGGCCAGCCCCACCCCCCCAAGGCTATAGCCCCACCCGTTTTTGTGGCCTTTTTCCGCTGGACGAACTTGGCGCCCCGTCCTGTCGGGCGGTTATTTTTGGGCGCTTGCTGTGCCCGCGCCCTAATTTTTGGCACACGGAGGTGCCTTGGAAAGTCTCGCGCCATTCTGAGTCCGGCGGACGAAGTTGGCCAGCCCCACCCCCCCAAGGCTATAGCCCACCCGTATTTGTGGCGTCTTTCCGCTAGACGAACTTGGCTCCCCGGCCTTTGTGCGATTATTTTTGGAGCGCGGCTGTGCCCGCGGCCTATTTTTGGCTCACGGGGGGCACCTCGAAAAGTCTCACGCCATTCCGAGTCCGGCGGACGAAGTTGGCCAGCCCCCACCCCCCAAGGCTATAGCCCACCCGTATTTGTGGCCTTTTTTCCGCTGGACGAACTAGGCACCACCGGCCTTCGGGGCGGTTATTTTTGGGCGCGGCTGTGCCCGCGGCCCTAAATTTTGCACATGGAGGCGCCTCGCATAGTCTCGCGCCATTCTGAGTCCAGCGGACGAAGTTGGCCAGCCCCCACCCCCCCCAAGGCTATAGCCCACCCATTTTTGTGGCCTTTTTCCGCTGGACGAACTTGGCTCCCCGGCCGTTGTGCCGTTATTTTTGGGCGCGGCTGTGCCCGCGGCCAATTTTTGGCACAAGGAGGCGCCTCCCAAAGTCTCGCGCCATTCCGAGTCCGGCGGACGAAGTTGGCCAGCCCCACCCCCCAAGGCTATAGCCCACCCGTATTTGTGGCCTTTTTCCGCTAGACGAACTTGGCTCCCCGGCCTTTGTGCAAATATTTTTGGGCGCGGCTGTGTCCGCGGCCTATTTTTGGCACACGGAGGTGCCTCGGAAAGTCTCGCGCCATTCCGAGTCCGGCGGACGAAGTTGGCCAGCTCCACCCCCCAAGGCTATAGCCCACCAGTATTTGTAGCCTTTTTCCGCTGGACGAACTAGGCGCCCCGGCCTTCGGGCGGTTATTTTTGGGAGTGGCTGTGCCCGCGGCCTATTTTTTGCACACGGAGGGGCCTCCCAAAGTATCGCGCCATTTCGAGTCCGGCGGACGAAGTTCGCCAGCCCCCACCCCCCCAAAGCTATAGCCCACCCGTATTTGTGGCCTTTTTCCGCTGGACGAACTAGGCAATCCGGCCTTCGGGTGGTTATTTTTGGGCGCGGCTGTGCCCGCGGCCTATTTTTTGTACACGGAGGCACCTCGCAAAGTCTCGCGCCATTCTGAGTCCGGCGACGAAGTTGGCCAGCCCCACCCCCCCAAGGCTATAGCCTACCCGTTTTTGTGGCCTTTTTCCGCTGGATGAACTTGGCTCCCCGGCCTTTGTGCGGTTATTTTTGGGCGCGGCTGTGCCGGCAGCCTATTTTTGACACACGGAGGCGCCTCCCAAAGTCTCGCCCCATTCCGAGTCCGGCTGACGAAGGGTGCCAGCCCCACCCCCCAAGGCTATAGCCCACCCGTTTTTGTGGCCTTTTTCCGCTGGACGAACTAGGCGCTCCGGCCTTCGGGTGGTTATTTTTGGGCGCGGCTGTGCCCGCGGCCTATTTTTTGTACACGGAGGCACCTCGCAAAGTCTCGCGCCATTCTGAGTCCGGCGACGAAGTTGGCCAGCCCCACCCCCCAAGGCTATAGCCCACCCGTATTTGTGGCCTTTTTCCGCTCGACGAACTTGGCTCCCCGGCCTTTGTGCGATTATTTTTGGGCGCGGCTGTGCCCGCGGAATATTTTTGGCACACGGAGGCACCTCGTAAAGTCTCGTGCCATTCCGAGGCCGGCGGACGAAGTGGGCTAGCCCCACCCCCCAAGGCTATAGCCCACCCATTTTTGTGGCCTTTTTCCGCTGGACGAACTTGGCGCCCCGGCCTTCGGGCGGTTATTTTTCGGCGAGGCTGTCCCCCGCGGCCTATTTTTGGCACACGGAGACGTCTCGTGAAGCCTCGCGCCATTCCGAGTCCGTCGGACGAAGTTGGCCAGCCCCACCCCCCAAGGCTATAGCCCACCCCGTTTTTGTGGCCTTTTTCCGCTGGACGAACTTGGCGCCCCGTCCTTCGGGCGGTTATTTTTGGGCGCGGCTGTGCCCGCGCCCTATTTTTGGCACACGGAGGTGCCTCGGAAAGTCTCGCGCCATTCCGAGTCCGGCGGACGAAGTTGGCCAGCCCCACCCCCCAAGGCAATAGCCCACCCGTATTTGTGGCCTTTTTCCGCTAGACGAACTTGGCTCCCCGGCCGTTGTGCCGTTATTTTTGGGCGCGGCTGTGCCCGCGGCCAATTTTTGGCACAAGGAGGCGCCTCCCAAAGTCTCGCGCCATTCCGAGTCCGGCGGACGAAGTTCGCCAGCCCCACCCCCCAAGGCTATAGCCCACCCGTATTTGTGGCCTTTTTCCGCTGGACGAACTAGGCAATCCGGCCTTCGGGTGGTTATTTTTGGGCGCGGCTGTGCCCGCGGCCTATTTTTTGTACACGGAGGCACCTCGCAAAGTCTCGCGCCATTCTGAGTCCGGCGACGAAGTTGGCCAGCCCCACCCCCCAAGGCTATAGCCTACCCGTTTTTGTGGCCTTTTTCCGCTGGATGAACTTGGCTCCCCGGCCTTTGTGCGGTTATTTTTGGGCGCGGCTGTGCCGGCAGCCTATTTTTGACACACGGAGGCGCCTCCCAAAGTCTCGCCCCATTCCGAGTCCGGCTGACGAAGGGTGCCAGCCCCACCCCCCAAGGCTATAGCCCACCCGTTTTTGTGGCCTTTTTCCGCTGGACGAACTAGGCGCTCCGGCCTTCGGGTGGTTATTTTTGGGCGCGGCTGTGCCCGCGGCCTATTTTTTGTACACGGAGGCACCTCGCAAAGTCTCGCGCCATTCTGAGTCCGGCGACGAAGTTGGCCAGCCCCACCCCCCAAGGCTATAGCCCACCCGTATTTGTGGCCTTTTTCCGCTCGACGAACTTGGCTCCCCGGCCTTTGTGCGATTATTTTTGGGCGCGGCTGTGCCCGCGGAATATTTTTGGCACACGGAGGCACCTCGTAAAGTCTCGTGCCATTCCGAGGCCGGCGGACGAAGTGGGCTAGCCCCACCCCCCAAGGCTATAGCCCACCCATTTTTGTGGCCTTTTTCCGCTGGACGAACTTGGCGCCCCGGCCTTCGGGCGGTTATTTTTCGGCGCGGCTGTCCCCGCGGCCTATTTTTGGCACACGGAGACGTCTCGTGAAGCCTCGCGCCATTCCGAGTCCGTCGGACGAAGTTGGCCAGCCCCACCCCCCAAGGCTATAGCCCACCCGTTTTTGTGGCCTTTTTCCGCTGGACGAACTTGGCGCCCCGTCCTTCGGGCGGTTATTTTTGGGCGCGGCTGTGCCCGCGCCCTATTTTTGGCACACGGAGGTGCCTTGGAAAGTCTCGCGCCATTCTGAGTCCGGCGGACGAAGTTGGCCAGCCCCACCCCCCAAGGCTATAGCCCACCCGTATTTGTGGCGTCTTTCCGCTAGACGAACTTGGCTCCCCGGCCTTTGTGCGATTATTTTTGGGCGCGGCTGTGCCCGCGGCCTATTTTTGGCTCACGGGGGCACCTCGAAAAGTCTCGCGCCATTCCGAGTCCGGCGGACGAAGTTGGCCAGCCCCACCCCCCAAGGCTATAGCCCACCCCGTATTTGTGGCCTTTTTCCGCTGGAACGAACTAGGCACCCCGGCCTTCGGGCGGTTATTTTTGGGCGCGGCTGTGCCCGCGGCCTAATTTTTGCACATGGAGGCGCCTCGCATAGTCTCGCGCCATTCTGAGTCCAGCGGACGAAGTTGGCCAGCCCCACCCCCCAAGGCTATAGCCCACCCATTTTTGTGGCCTTTTTCCGCTGGACGAACTTGGCTCCCCGGCCGTTGTGCCGTTATTTTTGGGCGCGGCTGTGCCCGCGGCCAATTTTTGGCACAAGGAGGCGCCTCCCAAAGTCTCGCGCCATTCCGAGTCCGGCGGACGAAGTTGGCCAGCCCCACCCCCCAAGGCTATAGCCCACCCGTATTTGTGGCCTTTTTCCGCTAGACGAACTTGGCTCCCCGGCCTTTGTGCAAATATTTTTGGGCGCGGCTGTGTCTGCAGCCTATTTTTGGCACACGGAGGTGCCTCGGAAAGTCTCGCGCCATTCCGAGTCCGGCGGACGAAGTTGGCCAGCTCCACCCCCCAAGGCTATAGCCCACCAGTATTTGTAGCCTTTTTCCGCTGGACGAACTAGGCGCCCCGGCCTTCGGGCGGTTATTTTTGGGAGTGGCTGTGCCCGCGGCCTATTTTTTGCACACGGAGGGGCCTCCCAAAGTATCGCGCCATTTCGAGTCCGGCAGACGAAGTTGGCCAGCCCCACCCCCCAAGGCTATAGCCCACCCGTATTTGTGGCCTTTTTCCGCTAGACGAACTTGGCTCCCCGGCTGTTGTGCAAATATTTTTGGGCGCGGGCTGTGCCCGCGGCCTATTTTTGGCACACGGAGGCGCCTCTCAAAGTCTAGCGCCATTCCGAGTCCGGCGGACGAAGTTGGCCAGCCCCACCCACCAAGGCTATAGCCCACCCGTATTTGTGGCCTTTTTCCGCTGGACGAACTAGGCGCCCCGGCCTTCGGGCGGTTATTTTTGGGCGCGGCTATGCCCGCGGCCTATTTTTTGCACACGGAGGTGCCTCGCATAGTCTCGCGCCATTCTGAGTCCGGCGGACGAAGTTGGCCAGCCCACCCCCCAAGGCTATAGCCCACCCGTTTTTGTGGCCTTTTTCCGCTGGACGAACTTGTCTCCCCGGCCGTTGTGCCGTTATTTTTGGGCGCGGCTGTGCCCGCGGCAAATTTTTGGCACAAGGAGATGCCTCCCAAAGTCTCGCGCCATTCCGAGCCCGGCGGACGAAGTTGGCCAGCCCCACCCCCCAAGGCTATAGCCCACCCGTATTTGTGGCATTTTTCCGCTAGACGATCTTGGCTCCCCGGCCTTTGTGCGATTATTTTTGGGCGCGGCTGTGCCCGCGGCCTATTTTTGGCACGCGGAGGTGCCTCAGAAAGTCTCGCACCATTCCGAGTCCGGCGGACGAAGTTGGCCAGCCCCAACCCCCAAGGCTATAGCCCACCCGTATTTGTAGCCTTTTTCCGCTAGACGAACTTGGCTCCCCGGCTGTTGTGCCATTATTTTTGGGCGCGGCTGTGCCCGCGGCCTATTTTTGGCACACGGAGGCGCCTCTCAAAGTCTCGCGCCATTCCGAGTCCGGCGGACGAAGTTGGCCAGCCCCACCCCCCAAGGCTATAGCCCACCCGTATTTGTGGCCTTTTTCCGCTGGACGAACTAGGCGCCCCGGCCTTCGGGCGGTTATTTTTTGGCGCGGCTATGCCCGCGGCCTATGTTTTGCACACAGAGGTGCCTCGCATAGTCTCGCGCCATTCTGAGTCCGGCGGACGAAGTTGGCCAGCCCCACCCCCCAAGGCTATAGCCCACCCGTTTTTGTGGCCTTTTTCCGCTGGACGAACTTGGCTCCCCGGGCGTTGTGCCGTTATTTTTGGGGGCGGCTGTGCCCGCGGCCAATTTTTGGCACAAGGAGGCGCCTCCCAAAGTCTCGCGCCATTCCGAGTCCGGCGGATGAACTTGGCCAGCCCCACCCCCCAAGGCTATAGCCCACCCGTATTTGTGGCCTTTTTCCGCTGGACGAACTAGGCGCCCCGGCCTTCGGGCGGTTATTTTTGGGCGCGGCTGTGCCCGCGGCCTATTTTTTGCACACGGAGGCGCCTCGCATAGTCTCGCGCCATTCTGAATCCGGCGGACGAAGTTGGCCAGCCCCACCCCCCAAGGCTATAGCCCACCCGTATTTGTGGCCTTTTTCCGCTAGACGAACTTGGCTCCCCGGCTGTTGTGCCGTTATTTTTGGGCGCGGCTGTGCCCGCAGCCTATTTTTGGCACACGGAGGCGCCTCTCAAAGTCTCGCGCCATTCCGAGTCCGGCGGACGAAGTTGGCCAGCCCCACCCCCCAAGGCTATAGCCCACCCGTATTTGTGGCCTTTTTCCGCTGGACGAACTAGGCGCCCCGGCCTTCGGGCGGTTATTTTTGGGAGTGGCTGTGCCCGCGGCCTATTTTTTGCACACGGAGGGGCCTCCCAAAGTATCGCGCCATTTCGAGTCCGGCAGACGAAGTTGGCCAGCCCCCACCCCCCAAGGCTATAGCCCACCCGTATTTGTGGCCTTTTTCCGCTAGACGAACTTGGCTCCCCGGCTGTTGTGCCGTTATTTTTGGGCGCGGCTGTGCCCGCAGCCTATTTTTGGCACACGGAGGCGCCTCTCAAAGTCTAGCGCCATTCCGAGTCCGGCGGACGAAGTTGGCCAGCCCCACCCACCAAGGCTATAGCCCACCCGTATTTGTGGCCTTTTTCCGCTGGACGAACTAGGCGCCCCGGCCTTCGGGCGGTTATTTTTGGGCGCGGCTATGCCCGCGGCCTATTTTTTGCACACGGAGGTGCCTCGCATAGTCTCGCGCCATTCTGAGTCCGGCGGACGAAGTTGGCCAGCCCACCCCCCCAAGGCTATAGCCCACCCGTTTTTGTGGCCTTTTTCCGCTGGATGAACTTGTCTCCCCGGCCGTTGTGCCGTTATTTTTGGGCGCGGCTGTGCCCGCGGCAAATTTTTGGCACAAGGAGACGCCTCCCAAAGTCTCGCGCCATTCCGAGCCCGGCGGACGAAGTTGGCCAGCCCCACCCCCCAAGGCTATAGCCCACCCGTATATGTGGCATTTTTTCCGCTAGACGAACTTGGCTCCCCGGCCTTTGTGCGATTAATTTTGGGCGAGGCTGTGCCCGCGGCCTATTTTTGGCACGCGGAGGTGCCTCAGAAAGTCTCGCACCATTCCGAGTCCGGCGGACGAAGTTGGCCAGCCCCAACCCCCAAGGCTATAGCCCACCCGTATTTGTAGCCTTTTTCCGCTAGACGAACTTGGCTCCCCGGCTGTTGTGCCATTATTTTTGGGCGCGGCTGTGCCCGCGGCCTATTTTTGGCACACGGAGGCGCCTCTCAAAGTCTCGCGCCATTCCGAGTCCGGCGGACGAAGTTGGCCAGCCCAACCCCCCAAGGCTATAGCCCACCCGTATTTGTGGCCTTTTTCCGCTGGACGAACTAGGCGCCCCGGCCTTCGGGCGGTTATTTTTTGGCGCGGCTATGCCCGCGGCCTATGTTTTGCACACAGAGGTGCCTCGCATAGTCTCGCGCCATTCTGAGTCCGGCGGACGAAGTTGGCCAGCCCCACCCCCCAAGGCTATAGCCCACCCGTTTTTGTGGCCTTTTTCCGCTGGACGAACTTGGCTCCCCGGCCGTTGTGCCGTTATTTTTGGGGGCGGCTGTGCCCGCGGCCAATTTTTGGCACAAGGAGGCGCCTCCCAAAGTCTCGCGCCATTCCGAGTCCGGCGGATGAACTTGGCCAGCCCCACCCCCCCAAGGCTATAGCCCACCCGTATTTGTGGCCTTTTTCCGCTGGACGAACTAGGCGCCCCGGCCTTCGGTCGGTTATTTTTGGGCGCGGCTGTGCCCGCGGCCTATTTTTTGCACACGGAGGCGCCTCGCATAGTCTCGCGCCATTCTGAATCCGGCGGACGAAGTTGGCCAGCCCCACCCCCCAAGGCTATAGCCCACCCGTATTTGTGGCCTTTTTCCGCTAGACGAACTTGGCTCCCCGGCTGTTGTGCCGTTATTTTTGGGCGCGGCTGTGCCCGCAGCCTATTTTTGGCACACGGAGGCGCCTCTCAAAGTCTCGCGCCATTCCGAGTCCGGCGGACGAAGTTGGCCAGCCCCCACCCCCCAAGGCTATAGCCCACCCGTATTTGTGGCCTTTTTCCGCTGGACGAACTAGGCGCCCCGGCCTTCGGGCGGTTATTTTTGTGCGCGGCTATGCCCGCGGCCTATTTTTTGCACACGGAGGCGCCTCCCAAAGTATCGCGCCATTCCGAGTCCGGCGGACGAAGTTGGCCAGCCCCATCCCCCAAGGATATAGCCCACCCGTATTTGTGGCCTTTTTCCGCTAGACGAACTGGGCTCCCCGGCCGTTGTGCCGTTATTTTTGGGCGACGCTGTGCCCGCGGCCTATTTTTGGCACACGGAGGCGCCTCCCAAAGTCTCGCGCCATTCCGAGTCCGGCGGACGAAGTTGGCCAGCCCCACCCCCCAAGGCAATAGCCCACCCGTATTTGTGGCCTTTTTCCGCTAGACGAACTTGGCTCCCCGGCCGTTGTGCCGTTATTTTTGGGCGCGGCTGTGTCCGCGGCCAATTTTTGGCACAAGGAGGCGCCTCCCAAAGTCTCGCGCCATTCCGAGTCCGGCGGACGAAGTTGGCCAGCCCCACCCCCCAAGGCTATAGCCCACCCGTATTTGTGGCCTTTTTCCGCTAGACGAACTGGGCTCCCCGGCCGTTGTGCCGTTATTTTTGGGCGCGGCTGTGCCCGCGGCCTATTTTTGGCACACGGAGGCGCCTCCCAAAGTCTCGCGCCATTCCGAGTCCGGCAGACGAAGTTGGCCAGCCCCACCCCCCAAGGCAATAGCCCACCCGTATTTGTGGCCTTTTTCCGCTAGACGAACTTGGCTCCCCGGCCGTTGTGCCGTTATTTTTGGGCGCGGCTGTGCCCGCGGCCAATTTTTGGCACAAGGAGGCGCCTCCCAAAGTCTCGCGCCATTCCGAGTCCGGCGGACGAAGTTGGCCAGTCCCACCCCCCAAGGCTATAGCCCACCCGTATTTGTGGCCTTTTTCCGCTAGACGAACTTGGCTCCCCGGCTGTTGTGCCGTTATTTTTGGGCGCGGCTGTGCCCGCGGCCTATTTTTGGCACACGGAGGCGCCTCTCAAAGTCTCGCGCCATTCCGAGTCCGGCGGACGAAGTTGGCCAGCCCCACCCCCCAAGGCTATAGCCCACCCGTATTTGTGGCCTTTTTCCGCTGGACGAACTAGGCACCCCGGCCTTCGGGCGGTTATTTTTTGGCGCGGCTATGCCCGCGGCCTATGTTTTGCACACAGAGGTGCCTCGCATAGTCTCGCGCCATTCTGAGTCCGGCGGACGAAGTTGGCCAGCCCCACCCCCCAAGGCTATAGCCCACCCGTTTTTGTGGCCTTTTTCCGCTGGACGAACTTGGCTCCCCGGCCGTTGTGCCGTTATTTTTGGGGGCGGCTGTGCCCGCGGCCAATTTTTGGCACAAGGAGGCGCCTCCCAAAGTCTCGCGCCATTCCGAGTCCGGCGGATGAACTTGGCCAGCCCCACCCCCCAAGGCTATAGCCCACCCGTATTTGTGGCCTTTTTCCGCTGGACGAACTAGGCGCCCCGGCCTTCGGGCGGTTATTTTTGGGCGCGGCTGTGCCCGCGGCCTATTTTTTGCACACGGAGGCGCCTCGCATAGTCTCGCGCCATTCTGAATCCGGCGGACGAAGTTGGCCAGCCCCACCCCCCAAGGCTATAGCCCACCCGTATTTGTGGCCTTTTTCCGCTAGACGAACTTGGCTCCCCGGCTGTTGTGCCGTTATTTTTGGGCGCGGCTGTGCCCGCAGCCTATTTTTGGCACACGGAGGCGCCTCTCAAAGTCTCGCGCCATTCCGAGTCCGGCGGACGAAGTTGGCCAGCCCCCACCCCCCAAGGCTATAGCCCACCCGTATTTGTGGCCTTTTTCCGCTAGACGAACTGGGCTCCCCGGCCGTTGTGCCGTTATTTTTGGGCGAGGCTGTGCCCGCGGCCTATTTTTGGCACACGGAGGCGCCTCCCAAAGTCTCGCGCCATTCCGAGTCCGGCGGACGAAGTTGGCCAGCCCCACCCCCCAAGGCTATAGCCCACCCGTATTTGTGGCCTTTTTCCGCTGGACGAACTAGGCGCCCCGGCCTTCGGGCGGTTATTTTTGGGCGCGGCTATGCCCGCGGCCTATTTTTTTGCACACGGAGGTGCCTCCCAAAGTATCGCGCCATTCCGAGTCCGGCGGACGAAGTTGGCCAGCCCCATCCCCCAAGGCTATAGCCCACCCGTATTTGTGGCCTTTTTCCGCTAGACGAACTGGGCTCCCCGGCCGTTGTGCCGTTATTTTTGGGCGAGGCTGTGCCCGCGGCCTATTTTTGGCACACGGAGGCACCTCCCAAAGTCTCGCGCCATTCCGAGTCCGGCGGACGAAGTTGGCCAGCCCCACCCCCCAAGGCAATAGCCCACCCGTATTTGTGGCCTTTTTCCGCTAGACGAACTTGGCTCCCCGGCCGTTGTGCCGTTATTTTTGGGCGCGGGCTGTGCCCGCGGCCAATTTTTGGCACAAGGAGGCGCCTCCCAAAGTCTCGCGCCATTCCGAGTCCGGCGGACGAAGTTGGGCAGCCCCACCCCCCAAGGCTATAGCCCACCCGTATTTGTGGCCTTTTTCCGCTAGACGAACTTGGCTCCCCGGCTGTTGTGCCGTTATTTTTGGGCGCGGCTGTGACCGCGGTCTATTTTTGGCACACGGAGGCGCCTCTCAAAGTCTCGCGCCATTCCGAGTCCGGCGGACGAAGTTGGCCAGCCCCACCCCCAAGGCTATAGCCCACCCGTATTTGTGGCCTTTTTCCGCTGGACGAACTAGGCGCCCCGGCCTTCGGGAGGTTATTTTTGGGTGCGGCTATGCCCGCGTACTATTTTTTGCACACGGAGGCGCCTCCCAAAGTATCGCGCCATTCCAAGTGCGGCGGACGAAATTGGCCAGCCCCATCCCCGAAGGCTATAGCCCACCCGTATTTGTGGCCTTTTTCCGCTAGACGAACTGGGCTCCCCGGCCGTTGCGCCGTTATTTTTGGGCGAGGCTGTGCCCGCGGCCTATTTTTGTCACACGGAGGCGCCTCCCAAAGTATCGCGCCATTCCGAGTCCGGCGGACGAAGTTGGCCAGCCCCACCCCCCAAGGCTATAGCCCACCCGTATTTGTGGCGTCTTTCCGCTAGATGAACTTGGCTCCCCGGCCTTTGTGCGATTATTTTTGGGCGCGGCTGCGCCCCGCGGCCTATATTTGGCACCCGAAGGCACCTCGCAAAGTCTCGCGCCATTCCGAGTCCGGCGGACGAAGTTGGCCGGCTCCACCCCCCCAAGGCTATAGCCCACCCGTGTTTGTGGCCTTTTTCCGCTGTAAGAACTTGGCGCCCCGGCCTTCGGGCGGTTATTTTTGGGCTCGCCTTGTCCGCGGCCTATTTTTGTCACACGGAGGCCGCTCGCAAAGTCTCGCGCCATTCCGAGTCCGGCGGACGAAGTTGGCCAGCCCCACCCCCCAAAGCTATAGCCCACCAGTTTTTATGGCCTTTTTCCGCTGGACGAACTTGGCGCCCCGGCCTTCGGGCGGTTATTTTTGGGCGCGGCTATGCCCACGGCCTATTTTTGTCACACGGAGGCCGCTTGCAAAGTCTCGCGCCATTCCGAGTCCAACGGACGACGTTGGCCAGCCCCACCCCCGAAGGCTATACCTACCTGTTTTTGTGGCCTTTTTCTGTTGGACGAACTTGGCGCCCCGCCCTTCAGGCGGTTATTTTTGGGCGCGGCTGAGCCCACGGCCTATTTTTGGCACACGGAGGTGGCTCGCAAAGTCTCGCGCCATTCCAAGTCCGGCGGACGAAGTTGGCCAGCCCCACCCGCCAAGGCTATAGCCCACCCGTTTTTGTGGCCTTTTTCCGCTGGACGAACTTGGCGCCCCCGGCCAGTCGGTGGTTATTTTTGGGCGCGGCTGTGTCCGCATTCTAGTTTTGGCACACGGAGGCCGCTCGTAAAGTCTCGCGCCATTCCGAGTCCGGCGGATGAAGTTTGCCAGCCCAACCCCCCAAGGCTATAACCCACCCGTTTTTGTGGCCTTTTTCCGCCGGACGAACTTGGCGCCCCGGCCTTCGGGCGGTTATTTTTGGGCGCTGGCTGTGCCCCGCAGCCTATTTTTTGGCACACGGAGGCCGCTCGCAAACTCTCGCGCCATTCCGAGTCCGGCGGACTAAGTTGAAGAGCTCCACCCCCCCAAGGCTATAGCCCACCCGTTTTTGTGGACTTTTTCCGCTAGACGAACTGGGCTCCCCGGCCGTTGTGCCGTTATTTTTGGGCGACGCTGTGCCCGCGGCCTATTTTTGGCACACGGAGGCGCCTCCCAAAGTCTCGCGCCATTCCGAGTCCGGCGGGACGAAGTTGGCCAGCCCCACCCCCCAAGGCAATAGCCCACCCGTATTTGTGGCCTTTTTCCGCTAGAACGAACTTGGCTCCCCGGCCGTTGTGCCGTTATTTTTGGGCGCGGCTGTGCCCGCGGCAAATTTTTGGCACAAGGAGGCGCCTCCCAAAGTCTCGCGCCATTCCGAGTCCGGCGGACGAAGTTGGCCAGCCCCACCCCCCAAGGCTATAGCCCACCCGTATTTGTGGCCTTTTTTCCGCTAGACGAACTGGGCTCCCCGGCCGTTGTGCCGTTATTTTTGGGCGCGGCTGTGCCCGCGGCCTATTTTTGGCACACGGAGGCGCCTCCCCAAAGTCTCGCGCCATTCCGAGTCCGGCGGACGAAGTTGGCCAGCCCCACCCCCCAAGGCAATAGCCCACCCGTATTTGTGGCCTTTTTCCGCTAGACGAACTTGGCTCCCCGGCCGTTGTGCCGTTATTTTTGGGCGCGGCTGCGCCCGCGGCCTATATTTGGCACCCGAAGGCACCTCGCAAAGTCTCGCGCCATTCCGAGTCCGGCGGACGAAGTTGGCCGGCTCCACCCCCCAAGGCTATAGCCCACCCGTGTTTGTGGCCTTTTTCCGCTGTAAGAACTTGGCGCCCCGGCCTTCGGGCGGTTATTTTTGGGCTCGCCTTGTCCGCGGCCTATTTTTGTCACACGGAGGCCGCTCGCAAAGTCTCGCGCCATTCCGAGTCCGGCGGACGAAGTTGGCCAGCCCCACCCCCCCAAGGCTATAGCCCACCAGTTTTTATGGCCTTTTTCCGCTGGACGAACTTGGCGCCCCGGCCTTCGGGCGGTTATTTTTGGGCGCGGCTATGCCCACGGCCTATTTTTGTCACACGGAGGCCGCTTGCAAAGTCTCGCGCCATTCCGAGTCCAACGGACGACGTTGGCCAGCCCCACCCCCGAAGGCTATACCTACCTGTTTTTGTGGCCTTTTTCTGTTGGACGAACTTGGCGCCCCGCCCTTCAGGCGGTTATTTTTGGGCGCGGCTGAGCCCACGGCCTATTTTTGGCACACGGAGGTGGCTCGCAAAGTCTCGCGCCATTCCAAGTCCGGCGGACGAAGTTGGCCAGCCCCACCCGCCAAGGCTATAGCCCACCCGTTTTTGTGGCCTTTTTCCGCTGGACGAACTTGGCGCCCCGGCCGTCGGGTGGTTATTTTTGGGCGCGGCTGTGTCCGCATTCTAGTTTTGGCACACGGAGGCCGCTCGTAAAGTCTCGCGCCATTCCGAGTCCGGCGGATGAAGTTTGCCAGCCCAACCCCCCAAGGCTATAACCCACCCGTTTTTGTGGCCTTTTTCCGCCGGACGAACTTGGCGCCCCGGCCTTCGGTCGGTTATTTTTGGGCGCGGCTGTGCCCGCGGCCTATTTTTGGCACACGGAGGCCCCTCGCAAAGTCTCGCGCCATTCCGAGTCCGGCGGACGAAGTTGGCCAGCCCCACCCCCCAAGGCTATAGCCCACCCGTTTTTATGGCCTTTTTCCGCTGGACGAACTTGGCGCCCCGGCCTTCGGGCGGTTATTTTTGGGTGCGGCTGTGCCCGCAGCCTATTTTTGGCACACGGAGGCCGCTCGTAAAGTCTAGCGCCATTCCGAGTCCGGCGGACTAAGTTGGCTGGCCCCACCCCCCAAGGCTATAGCCCACCGGTTTTTATGGCCTTTTTCCGCAGGACGAACTTGGCGACCCGGCCTTCGGGCGGATATTTTTGGGCGTGCCTGTGCCCGCGGCCTATTTTTGGCACACGGAGGCCGCTCGCAAAGTCTCGCGCCATTCCGAGTCCGGCGGACGAAGTTGCCCCGCCCCACCCTCCAGGGCTATAGCCCACCCGTTTTTGTGGCCTTTTTCCGCTGGACGAACTTGGCGCCCCGGCCTTCGGGCAGTTATTTTTGGGCGCGGCTGTGTCCGCGGCCTATTTTTGGCACACGGAGGCCGCTCGCAAAGTCTCGCGCCATTCCGAGTCCGGCGGACGAAGTTGGCCAGCCCCACCCGCCAAGGCTATAGCCCACCCGTTTTTGTGGCCTTTTTCCGCTGGACGAACTTGGCGCCCCGGGCTTTGGGTGGTTATTTTTGGGCGCGGCTGTGCCTGCGGCCTATTTTTGGCACACGGAGGCCGCATGCAAAGTCTCGCACCATTCCGAGTCCGGCGGACGAAGTTTGCCAGCCCCCACCCCCCAAGGCTATAGCCCACCCGTTTTTGTGGACTTTTTCCGCCGGACGAACTTGGCGCCCCGGCCTTCGGGCGGTTATTTTTGGACGCGGCTGTGCCCATAGCCTATTTTTCGCGCACGGAGGCCGCTCGCCAAGTCTCGCGTCATTCCGAGTCCGGCGGACTAAGTTGAAGAGCTCCACCCCCCCAAGGCTATAGCCCACCCGTTTTTGTGGACTTTTTCCGCCGGACGAACTTGGCGCCCCGGCCTTCGGGCGGTTATTTTTGGACGCGGCTGTGCCCGTAGCCTATTTTTAGCGCACGGAGGCCGCTCGCCAAGTCTCGCGTCATTCCGAGTCCGGCGGACTAAGTTGAAGAGCTCCACCCCCCAAGGCTATAGCCCACCGGTTTTTATGGCCTTTTGCCGCTGGACGAACTTGGCGCCCCGGCCTTCGGGCGGTTATTTTTGGGCGCGGCTGTGCCCACGGACTATTTTTGGCACACTGAGGCCGCTCGCAAAGTCTCGCGCCATTCCGAGTCCGGCGGACGAAGTTGGCCCGCCCCACCCGCCAAGGCTATAGCCCACCCGTTTTTATGGCCTTTTTCCGCTGGACGAACTTGGCGCCCCCGGCTTCGGGCGCGGCTGTGCCCGCGGCCTATTTTTGGCACCCGGAGGCCGCATGCAAAGTCTCGCGGCATTCCGAGTCCGGCGGACGAAGTTGGCCAGCCCCACCCCCCAAGGCTATAGCCCACCCGTTTTTATGGCCTTTTTCCGCTGGACGAACTTGGAGCCCCGGGCTTCGGGCGGTTATTTTTGGGCGCGGCTGTGCCCGTGGCCTATTTTTGGTACACGGAAGGCCGCATGCAAAGTCTCGCGCCATTCCGAGTCCGGCGGACGAAGTTGGCCAGCCCCACCTCCCAAGGCTATAGCCCACCCGTTTTTGTGGCCTTTTTCCGCTGGACGAACTTGGCGCCCCGGGCTTCGGGTGGTTATTTTTGGGCGCGGCTGTGCCCGCGGCCTATTTTTGGCACACGGAGGCCGCTCGCAAAGTCTCGCGCCATTCCGAGTCCGGCGGACGAAGTTGGCCAGCCCCACCCCGCCAAGGCTATAGCCCACCCGTTTTTGTGGCCTTTTTCCGCTGGACGAACTTGGCGCCCCGGGCTTTGGGTGGTTATTTTTGGGCGCGGCTGTGCCTGCGGCCTATTTTTGGCACACGGAGGCCGCATGCAAAGTCTCGCGCCATTCCGAGTCCGGCGGACGAAGTTTGCCAGCCCCACCCCCCAAGGCTATAGCCCACCCCGTTTTTGTGGACTTTTTCCGCCGGACGAACTTGGCGCCCCGGCCTTCGGGCGGTTATTTTTGGACGCGGCTGAGCCCATAGCCTATTTTTCGCGCACGGAGGCCGCTCGCCAAGTCTCGCGTCATTCCGAGTCCGGCGGACTAAGTTGAAGAGCTCCACCCCCCAAGGCTATAGCCCACCGGTTTTTATGGCCTTTTGCCGCTGGACGAACTTGGCGCCCCGGCCTTCGGGCGGTTATTTTTGGGCGCGGCTGTGCCCGCGGCCTATTTTTGGCACACGGAGGCCGCATGCAAAGTCTCGCGCCATTCCGAGTCCGGCGGACGAAGCTGGCCAGCCCCACCCCCCAAGGCTATAGCCCACCCGTTTTTGTGGACTTTTTCCGCCGGACGAACTTGGCGCCCCCGGCCTTCGGGCGGTTATTTTTGGACACGGCTGTGCCCGGAGCCTATTTTTGGCGCACGGAGGCCACTCGCCAAGTCTCGCGTCATTCCGAGTCCGGCGGACTAAGTTGAAGAGCTCCACCCCCCAAGGCTATAGCCCACCGGTTTTTATGGCCTTTTGCCGCTGGAACGAACTTGGCGCCCCGGCCTTCGGGCGGTTATTTTTGGGGCGCTGGCTCTGCCCACGGACTATTTTTGGCACACTGAGGCCGCTCGCAAAGTCTCGCGCCATTCCGAGTCCGGCGGACGAAGTTGGCCCGCCCCACCCGCCAAGACTATAGCCCACCCCGTTTTTATGGCCTTTTTCCGCTGGACGAACTTGGCGCCCCCGGCTTCGGGCGCGGCTGTGCCCGCGGCCTATTTTTGGCCCCCGGAGGCCGCATGCAAAGTCTCGCGCCATTCCGAGTCCGGCGGACGAAGTTGGCCAGCCCCACCCCCCAAGGCTATAGCCCACCCGTTTTTATGGCCTTTTTTCCGCTGGACGAACTTGGAGCCCCGGGCTTCGGGCGGTTATTTTTTGGGCGCGGCTGTGCCCGTGGCCTATTTTTGGTACACGGAGGCCGCATGCAAAGTCTCGCGCCATTCCGAGTCCGGCGGACGAAGTTGGCCCAGCCCCACCTCCCAAGGCTATAGCCCACCCGTTTTTGTGGCCTTTTTCCGCTGGACGAACTTGGCGCCCCGGGCTTCGGGTGGTTATTTTTGGGCGCGGCTGTGCCCGCGGCCTATTTTTGGCACCCGGAGGCCGCATGCAAAGTCTCGCGCCATTCGGAGTCCGGCGGAGACGAAGTTGGCCAGCCCCACCCCCCAAGGCTATAGCCCACCCGTTTTTCTGGACTTTTTCAACTGGAAGAACTTGGCGCCCCGGGCTTCGGGCGGTTATTTTTGGGCGCGGCTGTTCCCACAGCCTATTTTTGGCACACGGAGGTCGCTTGCAAAGTCTCGCGCCATTCCGAGTCCGGCGGACGAAGTTGGCCAGCCCCACCCCTCAAGGCTATAGCCCCACCCGTTTTTGTGGCCTTTTTCCGCTGGACGAACTTGGCGCCCCGGGCTTCGGGCGGTTATTTTTAGGCGCGGCTGTGCCCGCGGCCTATTTTTGGCACACGGAGGCCGCATGCAAAGTCTCGCGCCATTCCGAGTCCGGCGGACGGAGTTGGCCAGCCCCACCCCCCAAGGCTATAGCCCATACCGTTTTTGTGGCCTTTTTCCGCCGGACGAACTTGGTGCCCCCGGCCTTCGGGCGGTTATTTTTGGGTGCGGCTGTGCCCGTAGCCTATTTTTGGCACACGGAGGCCCGCTCGCAAAGTCTCGCGCCATTCTGAGTCCGGCGGACTAAGTTGACGAGCCCCACCCCCCAAGGCTATAGCCCACCCGTTTTTGTGGACTTTTTCAACTGGACGAACTTGGCGCCCCGGCCTTCGGGCGGTTATTTTTGGGCGCGGCTGTGCCCGCAGCCTATTTTTGGCACACGGAGGCCGCATGCAAAGTCTCGCGCCATTCCGAGTCCGGCGGACGGAGTTGGCCAGCCCCACCCCCCAAGCCTATAGCCCCATCCGTTTTTGTGGCCTTTTTCCGCTGGGACGAACTTGGCGGCCCGGGCTTCGGCGGTTACTTTTCGGCGCGAGCTGTGCCCGCGGCCTATTTTTGGCACACGGAGGCCGCATGCAAAGTCTCGTGCCATTCGGGGTCCGGCGGACGAAGTGGGCCAGCCCCACCCCCCAAGGCTATAGCCCACCCGTTTTTGTGGCCTTTTTCCGCCGGACGAACTTGGCGCCCCGGCCTTCGGGCGGTTATTTTTGGGCGCGGCTGTGCCCGTAGCCTATTTTTGGCACACGGAAGCCGCTCGCAAAGACTCGCGCCATTCCGAGTCCGGCGGACTAAGTTGGCGAGCTCCACCCCCCAAGGCTATAGCCCACCGGTTTTTTATGGCCTTTTGCCGCTGGACGAACTTGGCGCCCCGGCCTTCGGGCGGTTATTTTTGGGCGCGGCTGTGCCCACGGACTATTTTTGGCACACTGAGGCCGCTCGCAAAAGTCTCGCAGCCATTCCGAGTCCGGCGGACGAAGTTGGCCCGCCCCACCCGCCAAGGCTATAGCCCACCCGTTTTTTGTGGCCTTTTTCCGCTGGGACGAACTTGGCGCCCCGGGCTTCGGGCGGTTATTTTTAGGCGCGGCTGTGCCCGCGGCCTATTTTTGGCACAACGGAGGCCGCATGCAAAGTCTCGCGCCATTCCGAGTCCGGCGGACGGAGTTGGCCAGCCCCACCCCCCAAGGCTATAGCCCATCCGTTTTTGTGGCCTTTTTCCGCCGGACGAACTTGGCGCCCCGGCCTTCGGGCGGTTATTTTTGGGTGCGGCTGTGCCCGTAGCCTATTTTTGGCACACGGAGGCCGCTCGCAAAGTCTCGCGCCATTCTGAGTCCGGCGGACTAAGTTGACGAGCCCCACCCCCCAAGGCTATAGCCCACCCCGTTTTTGTGGACTTTTTCAACTGGACGAACATGGCGCCCCGGCCTTCGGGCGGTTATTTTTGGGCGCGGCTGTGCCCGCAGCCTATTTTTGGCACACGGAGGCCGCATGCAAAGTCTCGCGCCATTCCGAGTCCGGCGGACGGAGTTGGCCAGCCCCACCCCCCCAAGCCTATAGCCCATCCGTTTTTGTGGCCTTTTTCCGCTGGACGAACTTGGCGGCCCGGGCTTCGGCGGTTACTTTTCGGCGCGGCTGTGCCCGCGGCCTATTTTTGGCACACGGAGGCCGCATGCAAAGTCTCGTGCCATTCCGAGTCCGGCGGACGAAGTGGGCCAGCCCCACCCCCCCAAGGCTATAGCCCACCGGTTTTTATGGCCTTTTGCCGCTGGACGAACTTGGCGCCCCGGCCTTCGGGCGGTTATTTTTGGGCGCGGCTGTGCCCACGGACTATTTTTGGCACACTGAGGCCGCTCGCAAAGTCTCGCGCCATTCCGAGTCCGGCGGACGAAGTTGGCCCGCCCCACCCCGCCAAGGCTATAGCCCACCCGTTTTTGTGGCCTTTTTCCGCTGGACGAACTTGGCGCCCCGGGCTTCGGGCGGTTATTTTTGGGCGCGGCTGTGCCCGTAGCCTATTTTTGGCACACCGAGGCCGCTCGCAAAGTCTCGCGCCATTCCGAGTCCGGCGGACTAAGTTGGCGAGCCCCACCCCCCAAGGCTATAGCCCACCGGTTTTTATGGCCTTTTGCCGCTGGACGAACTTGGCGCCCCCGGCCTTCGGGCGGTTATTTTTTGGTAGCGGCTGTGCGCGCGTCCTATTTTTGGCACCCCGGAGGCTGCATGCAAAGTCTCGCGCCATTCCGAGTCCGGTGGACGAAGTTGGCCAGCCCCCACCCCCCAAGGCTATAGCCCACCCGTTTTTGTGGACTTTTTCAACTGGAAGAACTTGGCGGCCCGGGCTTCGGGGGGTTATTTTTGGGCGCGGCTGTGCCCGCGGACTATTTTTGGCACACTGAGGCCGCTCGCAAAGTCTCGCGCCATTCCGAGTCCGGCGGACGGAGTTGGCCTGCCCCACCCGCCAAGGCTATAGCCCACCCGTTTTTGTGGCCTTTTTCCGCTGGACGAACTTGGCGC
This sequence comes from Citrus unshiu, assembly GCA_033242345.1. Lineage (NCBI taxonomy): Eukaryota > Viridiplantae > Streptophyta > Magnoliopsida > Sapindales > Rutaceae > Citrus > Citrus unshiu. The sequence continues at coordinate 38,007 of BTHF01000194.1, forward strand.
CCCGGGCTTCGGGCGGTTATTTTTGGGCGCGGGCTGTGCCCGCGTCCTATTTTTGGCACCCGGAGGCCGCATGCAAAGTCTCGCGCCATTCCGAGTCCGGCGGACGAAGTTGGCCAGCCCCACCCCCCCAAGGCTATAGCCCACCCCGTTTTTATGGCCTTTTTCCGCTGGACGAACTTGGCGCCCCGGGCTTCGGGCGGTTATTTTTGGGCGCGGCTGTGCCCGCGGCCTATTTTTGGCACACGGAGGCCACATACAAAGTCTCGCGCCATTCCGAGTCCGGCGGACGAAGTTGGCCAGCCCCACCCCCCAAGGCTATAGCCCACCCGTTTTTGTGGCCTTTTTCCGCTAGACGAACTTGGCTCCCCGGCTGTTGTGCCGTTATTTTTGGGCGCGGCTGTGCCCGCGGCCTATTTTTGGCACACGGAGGCGCCTCTCAAAGTCTCGCGCCATTCCGAGTCCGGCGGACGAAGTTGGCCAGCCCCACCCCCCAAGGCCATAGCCCACCCCGTTTTTGTGGCCTTTTTCCGCTGGACGAACTTGGCGCCCCGGCCTTCGGGCGCTTATTTATGGATGTGGCTGTGCCCGCGGCCTATTTTTGGCACACAGAGGCCGCTCGCAAAGTCTCGCGCCATTCCGAGTCCGGCGGACGAAGTTGGCCAGCCCCACCCCCCCAAGGCTATAGCCCACCCGTTTTTGTTGCCTTTTTCCGCTGGACGTACTTGGCGCCCCCGGCCTTCGGGTGGTTATTTTTAGGCGCGGCTGTGCCCACAGCCTATTTTTGGCACACGGAGGCCGCTCGCAAAGTCTCGCGCCATTCCGAGTCCGGCGGACGAAGTCGGCCAGCCCCACCCCCCAAGGCTATAGCCCACCCGTTTTTGTGGCCTTTTTCCGCTGGAC